>OY740765.1:156748366-157027881 GCA_963513935.1 Aphrophora alni | reverse complement strand
AGAGAGAGAGATCTTCCCACTTGTCAAATCCCCCAGAAAAATCCCTTTTTTTGTGCTCCCTGCTTATTTAAAACTTTTCAATTTCCTCTCCCCAGTTGTGTTATTATTACATCAAATATTGATTTTACCGAAGGAGTCAGCATTTACACAATTTCTCATTTTGTGCTGCCTTAAATGTGTCACTTGTTTATTCTAACAAATTTAATCTTACACCTAACTTATTTCTAATGGTGGCCTATAACAAATGAATTAAAATAAATAATTACATAATCATATAAAAATTGCGACATATTATTATATTTCGCGGAGGAGAGGAAGCGGATGTTTCCTTCTTATTTAAAGGTGAAAAATTTAATTTTGTTATTTCAGGGTATAAACGTAATATTTTTTGGCTGCAATTTGATAAATAAATACATAATCATATAAAAATAACGACATATTACTATATTTCGCGGAGGAGAGGAAGCGGATGTTTCCTTTTTATTTAAAGGTGAAAAATCTTTAAGGAATTTTTTGCTTGTAAATATTATTTCGGGGTAGAAACGTAACATTTTTTGGCTGCAATTTGATATACACGTGTTTCATGCTATGTTTTACCAGTGTACCAAGAATCAAAATTTTATGTTGTATTATCAAAATATCACCGTTTTAAATTTTTAATGTTGAATTAAAACACTTAACTTTACAAACAAAAATAAATTAATAAATTGACACCATTTGAAAATTTATTACTTCATTCTGAATACAATTCTGGAACAAACAGCTAAGTTTAATCTCTTTCTAGTAATTTCTTGAGGAATAACTTTAACTTCACACGGCGAATTGCATTTTCAACTTTGCGCCTCTTATAGTGTGAGCGATGGTATTTTCCTGTTGAAAGCCCAGTTGCTCCTGATTACCAAGCTGATTCAGTTTCGATTACACAAAATGGTGTCGCGCATCAGGATATCGATTAGCGTTGATTGTCACTATTTCCCCTCCTCTTCAAAAAAGTATATAACATTTACTCCAAACTTGAACACAGCACATCAGATGGTGACTAGTTGGCTATGAAATGGTCGTTCGTGGAACTGTCATGGGTTGTTTTCAACCCAATACAGAAAATGTTGATTATTTACACATCCAGGTAAATTCAAATGTTCATCGCCTGTTATACACTGAGACATTATCAACAATATCCTCACAACATTCTATACGTTTGACGTAGTCTTATTCGTTTAGTTCCTCCATAACTATTTTTTATGGGTGGAGCTTAAGCTGCTCATATACAATTAATCGGAAATGTTTGATCAGACATTTGTTCAGCACGGTTGTGAGCTGAACGATTGAATGACATCATTTTTCAACGTTTGGATATTCTGAGGTGTATGGACCCTTCTAGACCTAACTTGGTTTTATTTTAAAACCAGAGTCTGTTGCTCTGAAGTTCGTTACTGACTTTTTTATGTTTTCCTATCAGAAAAGCTTTCCATCTAAATCTGAAGTGAATTAGAAACAATCGCTTATAATGTTGTAAAAACGGAATCACCATTTTAAAAATACGTCTCAACAATAAACATATTGGATGCAAATCAATGGAGTTATACTTTACTTCTGAAAAGTTTTTTTTTAGGGTGCATAGTTTTTTTATCTAATTTTATAAAGTTCTCCCTTATACTTCATTCCTTAACCTTCAAAAAACACATGTCTCCGACATTAATATCCCACTGGTACAAATATCCTGTGATAACATTACACCAGTATAAATTGAAACTAAAAATTAAACCTGTCAAACAATAGTGTTATTTTACAGTGTGATCAAAAAGTCTGATATTACTGCACAGATAACTCAAAAATAGTGTAAAAACTATTATCCGTATACAGTAACTTGGCATCTGGATCCGGACCGTCCCCCCTCGCTCCCTTCGTCACCCAACTCTTTCAGTGATGAGTCACCTACTAGTGTTAACACTGCACTGTTTAACTTTTTTATGGGAGACACAATTTAAAAATATTTTTCAGCATAGTTAAAATGTTTAGGAAACTATAAGCAAATTGATACCAAACACGACACAAATGTATGTAAATAGTACGTAAACATGTAAATAATAAGTATGTGATTATGCAAATAGTAGCTGTGTAAAGAGCTTTCTACTGGCGGCTTTTACAAACGGAATAGTGTCGTGTTTGGTATCAATTTGCTTATATTTCCTAAACATTTTAACTATGCTGAAAAAAATTTAAAATTGTGTCTTCCATAAAAAAAGCTAAACATTGAAGTGTTAACGCTAGTAGGTGACTCATCACTGAAACAGCTGGGTGAGGTAGGGAGCGACGGGGGGGAGGACGGTTCCGGCCGCTCGCAGGTAGCCAAGGGTTCAGACGCCAAGTTACTGTATACAGACTATAGTTACATATAAATATTTCCTACAATTGAAATCTACCTACACAAAGAATAAAAGATAAAAGATGGCATTTACGATAAAAGATTATCCCACTAAGCAATTATATAGTGCAAAGTAGTGAGACAAGAAAGACGTATGTTGCGATAATATTATCTGTTAATAGACGGCCAAATATTTATTTCACTGTGGTGGAGATTAGGAAAAAGATATTCAGCAATACTTTCAGACACACTTCCCGGAGATAAAGGCGTCATATCACAATGCTGTTAGGCAGTTTGTACTGAAATTCTTGGAAACCTATTTCGTGTGGGAAGTTAACAGATCTGAATCATAATTTTTATTGTAAATTGAGAAAGTTGTTCGATGTCGCAATCCATCCCGAAATTAGCCCCGAATGTTGATGCGTTATAACAATGATACGGCCCATACGGATTAAATAAAGAGACAGATTCATACAAAGTTACAGCTGTGCATGAATTGAAAGCTGGCGACGATGCTAAGCTAGTAACGTAGTGCTGGCTTCGTGTACAATGGAAGAGAAACTATTTTAGACGTCACATTTATAACAGTTGATGGATATTTTCATTTTTCGAGATATGTCAACAGATAAACTCATATGGCCTGGTATTCACACTATCCCACATCTACGATTTGTCGTTGCATGTTGATTTGAAGTGAGAAGGGTGTATTTTGAATCATTTGGGATAAAATCGCTTTAAGATTGAAGGATCATAACAAGGTGAAAACGAAAATTGAGTGCCACTTATTATTTAAGGGACTGGTGTTAAAATAAGTAAAATTTCTAAATTTTTTGGAAATTTGCTGTCTGAAAACCGATATTGTTGCAGAAATCTCTTGAATAATAAAGAAGGGAAAATTATACGTAATTGTTTTACAGATTTACTTGAGTGATCAAATTTTACAAATTAATATTATATATTTATTTTAATTTTTAACGCTTATAAGTTTTTTATACCAGCTAGTATTATAGATAAATAATATTTCAAGTGAAAAATATAGACCTAGATTGGGAATTGAACCCAGGCACTTTGGGCTTTAAGCGACAATGCTCTACCAACTGAGCTATCTAGTCGCTTCCCAGTATATATAAAAAAAAGTATAAACGTTAAAACCATAAATTAAAATCAATAAATAAATACATACGTAAGGGCTGCAAGTTGAGTGTATTTTAATTTCAATGTCGTTTGTAACGAAGTAATTATTATGATTGCTCGAAAATTGCAGCAAAAGCAAAGTCAAGTGTGAAGAGTACGTCCTATACTGGGAAGAGACTAAGATAACTCAGTTGGTAGAGCAATGTCGCGTAAAGCCAAAGGCCCTAGGTTCAATTCCCAATCTAGGTCGTATATTTTTCACTTGAGATATTATTCAACATTATATATTTGTAATGGAAGAGTTTGAATTTGGCATATGTTTATACATAATTGATTCTAATGGAAAATCATATCCTGTTTACAATATTATTTGTATTTAGAAAAACACAAATCTTCCCATTTAAGATATTTTACAACTGTATTGTGGATAAAACTCTCCTACGTACAGAATACCCTTAGAAACATTGATTTATTACAGGAACTGCGGGAAACTGTTGTAAAACGAAACTGTAATATATTGTGTTGTAAGAGAAGAATTAGTCAAGGGAACACAACTTTGCTGATGAATGGAAACTAAAAGGTTTCGAAAGGTTTATATATATTGTGTTGAAGTACAAACAAACATGATATAAATATAAAACCCATATTAGTTCATTAAATAAATAAAAGTATTTAAAATATTATAACAAATAATTCGTCCGTTCAACCATATCAACAAAATTGTTCTTGAAAAGAAGTATTAAACTTTTCAAAAAAATACATGGAAAATAAGTAATCCTGTAGTCCTTTGTACAATTTTTCCCATATTAATTAGTGACCACCGTAATAGGTTTTTAAATGTTTACAATTTTAAAATATATATACAATGTAAATTTAATTCAACGATGAATAATTTTTAAATCAATTATTTTTAAGCTTCGAATAAATCAAATTTGCCTCAAACTTTTTAATACACATACCAAAACTTAAATTTGAGTGTAGTTAGAATTTTGTTTGTCAACATGTCATATACACACAAAGTTTAAACAGTAATTGCAATTTTTAATCTTGAATGAGTCTTGCTTGTAATATACCAGAAATAATGTTAAAAATCTGTTTCATAAATTATTTATGGAGATACAACAATCTGTTTGTAATTCTTGATGATAATAGCTTAATTTGTTGTAACATATAATAACAATAGGATTAATACTCGAATCATAGATAAGTTCTGAGCTCAAAAAGAACATATTGGCATCTGCTTCATATTATCAAAAGACCAAAATACTCCTATTTTTTGACTTTAAAAGTTAGCAACCATAAATTATGTATATTTCCTACACTACGGAATTTAAATAACCACAAACAAGAAAAATGAAATAATTTGGAAGTCTTAGATCGACCACTTATCGGATTTTATTGTCGATAATATTACTCTACCTAAAGTAAATATAAATATGTAACATTATTTTAAATCTTTTTAACCGATTATAAGAAAATATATATTACGGGTGGATAGATATTGTATTCAAAAATGATACAAACACGGCCACACTTTTATAGTGTTAGCATTTATATATATTGTATACATTTATAAAACAAGTAGATGGGCAGCATCGTGGTACTTACGCAGACTAATCATACGTAAATACAATCAGATACTCTAAATGTAATGCCAAACATTTGGGCCTTGTGGGAAATGTTAATTTTATTTTTTCTTTTAATCAATGTGTCTTGTCCAATACAGTAGGTTTGTTTAATAGACAGTTGATAAGCCTAGAAGTAGTGGTTTCCTAGAGGTCAAAGACCCCACTTTTACTTACCAAGATAAATGTACAAGCACATTTATAATCTAGAAAAAATATAAAAGTATACTTCATTAACCCGACATCTCTGTCTCCCCATACGTTGGATCGTCTAAAATCCACAAACCTAATGCCACTTACAGATCCATTGACGTTCTAGGGAATCCTCATATAGGGACTATATCAATATATCATTCACATATTAAAACCTTTAGTAACAGTTAATGACTTTTTGAAATAAAACTGGAAACAATGTGTAGGGAAATGACGGTACATAAGGATGGCAGATTGAACTTCAATGATGATACTATTTTCACTAATAAACAGGATGTGTTTTATGATGTCATAATAATATTATGATGCCTCTTATAATGTTTGTCATTTTATAGGTGTTTTCACTTGATTACGGAAATTGATATCATTCTCGAAAAGTTATGTGTTTACATTATTTTGTATTAGTATTATTTTATTGTATGTATTAGTTTTTATACACATAAATGATGGCAAATGATCGATACACTACATCATATCATAAAATTTTTTGTGTAATTTAGGATGTATGTCGGAGAGATTTTATATTATTTTAATAATTCAAAATTTGGGGGTAGATACCATAGGGAAAACGCACACACATTACTATTTTATCGTAATTGACTATATAGATTTTCATCGTTTTTCTCAAATTTATCTCCTAACAAACCAAACATATTTCATTAATTAACTTCTCTCCTAAAATGTGGTTTCAAGAATTGTACGTAGATTTTTATTTTTTTTTAAATTACAATACCCAAGTTGTTTGGGTTATTTTTACCTATACTAAAAAAAAAAATCTCCCGAAAGAGAAAGGTTGATAAAATAGTAATAAAGAACTTTAATTTGCTTCTTATTTCTCACGTAAAAATAATTTTGGAAAATTAGGCGACGGATTTTACTTGTCGTTTTGTAGATGGTTGTATATAACGTAACTTGGTCAAAGCATGCACTTCTATTAAATAAGATATATTTGTATATTCATAATACTAAACGTGTTGCAATTGAAAAGTCAAAAAAGTAATTAAATTTAATTCTAAAGTTTTTTTTTTTACACTGGAATGTATTCAAGCTGTCTATTTCCAAATTAGATTTGATTACACTTTAATGATGTACATTTTTTCATTAAAAAAACTTTACCCACAAGCTCTCACTATAATGAGTACGGACTTGGCAACCCCGTGGTATCCATTTTACGTAGTTTAGCGTTCAAGAAGCCCTCTCTTTTCATCTTTCCTACAAGTTCTCTCTTCGCCAGCTCTATTTATCTTCGGACCAGATCTAGGTGTCTCAATGTTTTTTTTTTTTTTTTTTTTTCATCTTTTTTGTGTAAGGCGATGACGAACGAAAAGTTTTCCCTTTTTTTTAAAAAAAGGGTGAAAATATAAAACTTTTCCATAATTTGAATCTTTTAATTTCAAAATAAGCTTTAATTATTACATTGTTATAAGTATATTAATTTGAAACATTACAAATTTCAATTTTTTTTTTTTTTTAATGTAAAGGGTAAGATTTTGTCGAAAGAAACTTTTGTATGCAGATTAGAATGTACAGCCTGGCGAATTAAAAAAAAAAAAAAAAGGAAAAACTTTATTAAAGACTCAGATTAAAAATACAATCGCACAAAGGAAGTGATTATTCTGTTGGTTAAAGTTAAAATGAGCTTAAAATGTTTTGGATTCGTGTATAGGTGTGTGAGCGAGTTAGTAAATGTACGTAGACAATTTATTAATTATTTCCTTTGGCGTATTTTCAGTCTAACGTCCCATGTAGCGTCCCATTTAATACGTCGAAAGCACAATGAACTCCTCGGGAAACATTAATTTAGTTGCAATTCCCAAAGGCAATCTCAGTCCTTCCCTGGTGTTGATATTTACAAAGTGCAAAACGTTGATTACAATTCTTGGACAAAACAACACGTTTTACTTCAAGACAATTTATCAGTAATTTAGTTTATCAATATCACATATACGGTTTTCTTTAAAATAGATGAAATTACAACTCTAATTCAGATAGTAATTCATTGTTTTGAATTTGTCGTCTACTTATAAAGTACAGTATAGTAAATACAAATATATCATCTATCAAAATACAGGATGGTGCACGAAATATCACTAGATTTTTTTTCTATGTTGTTTAAAGGTGAAAAAATCTCGGTTATCATTGCGTTAAAAAAAAAAAGAAAAGAAGATAAGAAAATAAAATAAATACCCCTAGCCTTTGGCGAAATCGAAACATCTCAAAGAAAACGAAGCTTCGCATCTTCAACACAAATGTTAAGTCTGTTTTGCTGTATGCAAGTGAGACGTGGAAAGTTACAAGTTTAACTACGTCTCGGCTGCAAGTTTTCATCAATAGGTGTCTTCGCCGTATCATGAACATTCATTGGCCTGAGATCATTACAAACGAGGATTTATGGAGAGAAACAGGTCAAATTCGGGTCAAACTGCAGATTCGAGAGAGGAAGTCGAGGTGGTTAGGACATACACTAAGGAAGCCAGACGGAACTATTGAGAAAGAGGCCCTAGATTGGAACCCGCAAGGTGTCAGAAGAAGAGGTCGACCCCGAGAAACCTGGAAGAGGACCATTAATAAAGAAGCAAAAGAGGTTAATAAGACTTGGGGAGAAGTGAAGGCACTTGCTGGAGACAGGGACAGATGGAGAGCTCTTCTGGACGCCCTATGCTCCATTAGGAGATAAAAGGAAATAAGTCAAGCAAGTCAAGCCTAGCCTTAGAGTAGTCTATAACAAAGAGAAATAGAATTGGATAAGAAAAACTTCATAGGATAGATGAAAGAGAGAGAGAAATATTTACCCATGAAAAAATGTGTACATCCAGTTATGCTCGCTCCGGGTTGTTATATATTAGAGCAAATTTTATTTGTAGAAACATATTTATTGATAAATTTATCTCAACAAAAACATGATAAATTGAAGAAGATAAAATGGAAACTTTTTCTCGCGAATAATAGTACTCTCATTCAATTGGATGACCCCTTTTTGTAAGAAGAGTCTTGCATTAGCGATTGTTCTGTGACACTGTTCTTCTGATATGGAGCGCCGAATTATGCCTCTCATGATCGATCTTGCTTCACCTTTCAAAAAGGTCTCCAAAAAACTACAATTTTATTTATTTGTGCTCTGTAAGGGTCCCTTCCTACCAGTATTATCTAGATAAAGATCAAATACACCAAAATTTTACTAGAAATAGAAAAAAAGGTGAATGTTTAGACTAAGTGTAATTTGAGTAAGACTATTAACTATCATTCAACTTTAGGTGTGAAGTTATTTAACAAGTTGCCCAAGGAGTCATATAGTGTGCGGAATATTAATAAAATTAAACGAAACTCTACAACTAGCTTGGACTTAATCTTTTTAAATTTAAATGAATACTTGATCAGTATTGTTTGTTTTTAATGTTGTAAATTGCATTAATGACGATTTCCATTGCATGATGTGCAACTTGAAGAATGACAAACAAATTTCATATGCACTCAAATTTATACAAACATAACGTAAACCTTATGTCGAAATCTACATATCATCTTCATTAACTGATGTTTTTTTGAATAATAATAATTCATTTTTACCCATTAAATAATACTCTTGTGTTAGAAATGTCAGAAAGTAAAATGCAAATATAATTTCCCGGGAATAAAAGTGTTTTAGAAAATGTATCTGCAAAACTCTTGGTAGAAAATTGATTAATTTTAATTTTTCCAAACTATATGTGCCCTACAAATCTCAAACACCATTACAGAATTTCTCCCTAACATAATAATCGAAACATCCGATGAGATTAACAGAACTTTATAGTTTTTTATCAGTAGCAGTTGGACTGTTACCATCGAAGGACTGGGATATTTCATGGTGTTAATTCAACACTTTATCTAACTATGTAATTTTAAATAGTCTCTACTTTTCACATGTCTCTTCATGTTAATTATATTTTCAGTTCAATATTCACTTCTGTGATGATTATAGTACAAACAAGATTATGGTGTAGTCATAGTACTTACCTAGCTCCATCATACAATATAATACAAGCAGATCCTCTAAATTGTAAAGCCGAAAACTTGATTTTTTGGTCCTTGTAGAAAATATTAAATTGTATTGACAGTACAGGGGTCTCTTCGCTCTTGTCACTATCTCGGGCCTGGCATTCCTCGAAGCTGTAGCCTACATGTGTATAGAAGCCTCCACTCGCTAGACTCGTGTCGGTGATTCATCTTACAACTGTACCAATATCATATTTTATTGGGATTTCAAGGTGAAAATTACGTTATTCAAAGATGGAAACATACTGTCGGGAAATTATCGTAGCAGATTGGTGTCTCATAAAGTACACTCCAAAAAAGTCAAGGCTAGCATAAACTCACATGTCATAAAATGAACATAATCCAAGTGAGATCCAGAGTTGCCATTTCACAATGAATAGATCGGTTTTTAGGTTGGAAAGTAGCGTAGGCAAAAAGAAGTGGGAATAATTTTGATCTCTGAGACTGTTAATTTGTAATTACAACCCTTAACTCGTTCAATACCACAAATATATTCATCGAGCCAACATTTTGTGTCGAAGTACTTTCTTGGGTTCACGAGTGGAGATTTATTTTTCAACGATGTCATCGCTTCCAGGAGACAGAACGCAATGACAAGTATGTCTATATTATGTATTCTTTTAACAATGACAGTAACAATGAGTTGTGTTTGTACAATGCAAGGATAGCTTTACAGTCAGTTCTTTTATTGCAACTTTTCGAGTGGCAATTAGTCTCCTGCAGCTGCTCGCTACCTTTGACTAAGACTATACAGAATTCAAAGACATTTACTGAATATTTTACATTAAACATGTAATGTGAGGTTTATATTTATGTTCGAAAAGACACAAGTGTTTTTATTTTTCAAAGGACAGCATCAGATATTCATCCACCTTTTTATCCTATAAAGAGAAATAATCTGTTTCGTATTTGTAAATAAATGTCTCTAATATTCGTACCCGGAAGACTAGCTTTGCTTCAGGAATGACCAATCAGAGACATATTAATTGAGAACGGCATTGAAACGTAGACAAATATTCAGGTGGCAAGTTTTAAAATTACTATTTCTTTTGACGTAAAATCGTACAGAACATGAACTGAGTATCACATTTTATCTATTTATATGAGAGATTGAGAGTCATATGGAGTTCGGCGAATAGTAGTACGCCAAGGAGTCTAATAATAAAATAAATTATTTTCAACGTTTATATTCTATTCTCAGATAAAGGATAGTAGAGGGTATCACTGCTTATATTTTAAAATTATAAAGCTAATCAAATTCATAATAATGTAAGACTTTATAGAAGCAATTTATCGAAGCATCACCATCAAAACGTCAATGAATGAATTATATGATAATGTTAAACAAACAATATTGATAAATACGTCATAATTAAGTTGGGAAGCGTTAAAAAATAATTAATGATTATTTACTACACGTAAAAATGCACAAAACACGAAATAACACTAATATTTTCTTTATCGTTAAGACATGTAGAGTTCGGGGCGCGTCATATTTAATACGATATTTATAAGAAATTCATTAATTTCTGAGTAAACAAATAGGTTATTTATTTAATTTATTATTATTATTTTTTTCAATTGTGTGTTTGGTGACATTCGCTGTTGAATATCGCTTCACCGCAAGCACTATCATGGGATTTACCACAGATTCATTCATATCTTACTGAATCGTACATAGAATTTTTTGTTGGAGTGGTACATGCACCTATTCGATTTAATAGTAGTAAATTATTAGTTCGTTGAAACGAAACTGGTTAAATCCCTAAATAGGTGTTTGCAAAATAAAGACCAAAGCAAATTGTTTTATCACATATGTCTATGCACATACGCATTTCTTAAATATCCTCTATAGTAATGGAATCATCTGTTTACCACATTACGTCTCCAAATGTTAATTAAGCCTCTATAAAATGTGTATAATTGAATATATTTTAAAACCATACTCTCTATAAATTGATTCCAATTTCCAATCTTATAAATTTTATTTTATGTATAAAATCAACATTTTTATTTTTAACTCAAAAAAAGGAATGGTGGTATCGTTAAGGGAAAAACGATTATAGTTGAACCCAAAATGGGTAACATAAAGTTGTAAATGAATTTTGTTATTGTAAATAGCGTTACAAACTTGTGAAAGGTGAGACATTTTCATAATCCAAAATAAATCCTCTTACTGTACAAAATGCTGAACATTTTTCTCATTTTATATAAAAAGAAGATTTCACAAAGGCACATACAAATATTAAATTGAAAGGCAAAACTTGGAGAAGAGTTAGACTCCCGCAAAGAAACACAAGGATTTGTATAATATGTAATTTAGTCACGCAGAATATTTGGCAGATAAACACACACAGTGATGTACGTGGCCACTTCATACCTATATAGAAGATTAGAGTCTAAGAAAAGTATAAGTTTACAAGATGAAAATTTATCTTTGAACGTGTTTTGAGTTCTGATCATGGTCGTATTTATTTATTACAAAATAATATTATATATATATATATATATATATATATATATATATATATATATATAATGATAAATATTTCTAATTTGTCACACATAAAATTAAATTAAGCTTCTACATAATCTTTTGTAAATAGTTTTTTTTTTAATTGTAAATGGCTGTGCATACTGAAGAAACAATTTAATTATCTCCAATATGTCAAATACTGTATTGCGGATCTATGCAAGTTATAGTTTCTATGGTTTAGTGTTAAGTCTATCACCCGAACTAATGACACCCTTGCAATATTAGTTTATGACAAAGCCTTCATTTTAAGAGTCTTCGACGATATAGTCAAACCTTACCAGAAAGCTCGATTTCACCCCCTCGGTAATCTATTAAGGAAATGTGACAAGGGAATTGCCGGGGTAGAATGCCACATTCTGTTTATATAGACTCTATCGTCAAATGTTCTACTAGTTAGTTGATTTTCTCCTTACTATCAACAAAGTAAAATAGTCACATAAAGAAAAGTTTGTAAAGCAGTATATAATTTGGAGGAGCAAAACAAAAGTAATCTTTGAATATACCAAGTGTTCCAAAAATTCCTCCCCCCCCACCGTAACTTTACTAACATATTGTATGGTGTTATTTATTAGCAGAAAGCAGGCCTTTAATGGATTGATGATCATCAATTGTAATGTAATTCTAACCGTGTTGTATTAATTCTCGTATTCTTTTTGTTGGGTATAAGATTAACTTTAAATATAAATTGACATGAGTTTCGTAGTAATTACAAATGAGTTATAATTTCTACAATAATGATTTGTTTTTATGCCCGGGAAACCCGAACATTTCAAAAATTATTTAATAATGTGAATTATTAATATGTCTTATAAACAAATGTACTTCAAAACACCTAGGTGACTCTGCTGTGTATTATTTCAGTGAGAGTGTCTAGTTTATTAACTTTTTTTCTTCAAAACTCAAATATTTAATTAAACATTTTATTAACGAAATTCAATGAATAAACAAATTTAAAATAAATGATATAATAAAGACTATAAAATATGTGTATTTTTTATTGTTTAATATTAATTCTAACTTAAAAACTGACAATACGTTCTGCAACACCATCTAGCGTCAACTTTGTGAAACGTTTGCAATCAAGTTATTTAAAGAGCCTATGTACATCCTATTAGATTCTTATCACTGAGGAATAATTTTAAAAATACACTGACATAAGTTCCAAATTGGTATAAGATAAGGTAAAAAAAAATAATCGAATACAAAGGGAAAATATTCTTCTTTTTTTTTAATTTTAAACAAAACATATCAAAGTGTTCAACCAATCCATCTTTGTAGGAAATACCGATTCAAGTTGGCTCGCACAACATGCAAGAAGTGTTGAGGTGCGTCATCTTGCAGAAAATAGTTTTTCTTATAAACTACTGGAGAAACAGTTCTGAAACCTATTTTATAGTACTGAAAATAATATATACAGTGTTACATAAGAACGATTATTTTTTAATGAGAAAAATACACATAGATAGACAAAGAGTTTGCGGACAAATTTTTATTTGATCATTTTGACATTCTGAATAGATTATTATGAAAAGATATGAACGTGTGGAAAAACTAATCTCTCATTTCACAATAACTCGAAAAGTGCCAACTTTACAAAATATTTCCACGAAAAAAAATCCTTTTCTTATATTATTATTTACATTTTGGTTATAATAAGATGTTACCTATGATATCCTCCAAACTTTATATAACTTTCTTGGATTCTGTAAACAGGGTGGCTGTAAAGGAAGTTACACTTCCTTTTATGTTTGTAATAAAGTAAAACACTATTTGTGTATAGTGGAGGGGCTGCTTTTATAAGAGCAAGGTTTTCCATCCTACCAATTCCTTTAATCCTCTACTGATGTTACTAAGTAATAGCTTAAAGACTGTGATCTTATCAATAACGAAGTCATGGAACTACTTCCTTGAGAAGAAAAAGTGTACCTTAGTTTTGACAAGGAAATCAGTGACGGTACAGAACAACTTAAGTATCCAACAGAGTTCTTAAATACATTTCAAATTAGCGGTCTTCCAAGATATAAATTGGTGCTTAAGCAAGGTGCTTTGGTTATGTTGATTCAGAACCTTATTGATAGTACGATTTTAACTGGAGCTTCAGCAGGTGAACGAGTTCTTATTCCATGTATAAAACTTTCTCCCTCAGACTCTATACCTATAAGTTCCTCATGTACTCAGTTTCAACTGATTTTGGCTTTTTCCTTGACCATCAACAAATCACAAGGTCAATCTTTGTCACGCATCACATTATTTTTGCCACGTCCTGTCTTCTCCCATGGTCAGCTTTTATGTAGCTCTCAGTCGATGTCGTTCGTTTTCATGAGTGAAAATCTTTGATCATTCAATTGAAGGACAGTCAATTACAGCAGATGGTGAAATAATCACACGGAACGTCGTTTTTAGAGAAGTATTATGAGTAATGATTAGCATACAAATTGTGTATACCAAATTAAAACTCCAATTGTACAATGTGTTAATAAAATAACCCCCCCCCCACCCACCGTAACTTTACTAACATATTGTATGGTGTAATTTATTAGCAGATAGCAGGCCTTTAATAGATTGATTATTATTAATTGTAATGTAATTCTATCCGTGTTGTATTAATACACTTCCTGTTGGGTTTGTATCCGTAAAGATTAACTTTAAATATAAATAAACTTGAGTTTCGTAGTAATTACAAATAAGTTATAATTTCTACAATAATGATTTGTTTTTATGCCCGGGAACCCCGAACATTTCAAAAATTATGTAATAATGTTAATTATTAAAACTTTTTATAAATAAATGTACGTCAAAACACCTAAGTGACTCTTCTGTGTATTATTTCAGTGAGAGTGTCTAGTTATTAACTTTTTTCTTCAGAACTCAAATAATTAAATAAACATTTCGCTAACCTAATTCAATAAATAAACAAATTAATGTAAAAGATATAATAAAGACTATAAAATACGTGTATTATTTATTGTTTATGATTAATTCTAACTTAAAAACTGACAATACGTTCTGCAACACCATCTAGCGTCAACTCTGTGAAACGTTTGCAAACAAGTTATTTAAAGAGCCTATGTACATCGTATTAGGTTCTTATCACTGAGGAATAATTTTAAAAATCAACTGACATAAGTTCCAAATTGGTATAAGATAAGGTAAAAAATAATCAAATACAAAGGGAAAATATTCTTCTTTTTTAAATTTTAAACAAAACATATCAAAGTGTGCAACCAATCTATCTTTGTAGGTAATACAGATTCAAGTTGGCTCGCACATCATGCAAGAAGTGGGGAGGTGCGCCATCTTGCAGATAATAGTTTTTCTTATAAACTACTGGAGAAACAGTTCTGAAACCTATTTTATAGTACTGAAAATAATATATACAGTGTTACATAGGAATGATTACTTTTTTTTATGAGAAAAATACACATAGATAGACAAAGAGTTTGCGGACAAATTTTTATTTGAACATTTTCACATTCTGAATAGATTATTATGAAAAGATATGAACGTGTGGAAAAAACTAATCACTCATTTGACAATAACTCGAAAAGTGACAACTTTACAAAATTATTTCACGAAAAAAATTCTTTTTCTTATATTATTATTTACATTTTGGTAATAATAAGCTGTTACCTATGATATCCTCCCAAACTTTATATAACTTTCTTGTATTCTGTAAACAGGGTGGCTGTAAAGGAAGTTACACTTCCTTTTATGTTTGTAATAAAGTAAAATACTATTTGTGTATAGTGGAGGGGCTGCTTTTATAAGAGCAAGGTTTTCCATCCTACCAATTCCTTTAATCCTCTACTGATGTTACTATCATTACACACACAGGTTGTAATGAGATATTGAAAGAAAATCAAATATATAAAAAAAATCAGATCAAAGTCCAATACTCGAGGCCTATTTTTAATCCTATGTTTGTGTTTTTAGCATGTAACATTATCAATGTTATTGGGGAGTTGATTCATTCTCTCGAAAAGTTGTGTGTTAATTTGTATACGCAAATGTCTGATTAAACTATAAAAGTAATATGAATAATTATCAATATTAAATAAAGTTTTAAAACAGCAGTTAAATCTTAGAGTGTTCCAGGCGCATAGCTGCAGTAAAGTTGCACTTATACAGTGTGTCTCGCGCTTATGATTTACTATTAATTACTTATTGCTCAACCGATTATTTTGAAACTTTACATATTTAAAAACAACGGTACCAAACATTGTATGTGAAAATGTATAGAGTTAGAAATATAGATCACATTCGTTTATAAAAAAAAAAAAAATTCCCCTGTTACTTTCCACATAAAAATAAATAAACCACCATCCTACAGTAAAGAAGTAGTATCTATTCAGCTGGACGAAGTAATTGCAACTCTAACAAATGGCCAGCTTTATACTGTGCCAATTTATATTTTACACAATAGCACGATGGTTTCTTTTGTTGTACAGAATTACAGATTTCACGTTTCCATTTTTCAAGAGATTTATCTATAAATTATAAAAATATTTATTGCCCAATATTTTGTAATACAAATTTAGCTGATACAGTTCAATCTGTAATTGCGAACTAATTCAGACAATGGAACCACTTATTATATAGATAATCAATTTTCAGGGATTTTGCCTCACATTTATTATTCTAAAATTGAGATTCTTTCTTCTTTCAATGTATATTAAGATATTTTAATAATAATATGAACTATAACTGTTAGTTGTATTTTATTCTAATATTTAGCATAACTTTTGGGTACAATAAATAAAAACTAGTCATCTATGAAAGATTCCGTAGTTCTGTAGTTTTAAGTTTTTTTTACTGCCCAGCTTTATCTCTGGGAACCTTTATAAATCAATATAAAAAGAACAAACTGCAATGAACGTAAACTAACAGAAGCGTTAATAACGAAAAGCTCACTTTTACAAGACCTAATCAATTTGAATCCAAAGTCAACAATGAAAGGACTACAATTATCAATACCTAATAAAAAAATAGATAAATACTGTACTACCAAATGCTTGTTATCAAAAAAGACTTTTCAACACATACATATAAAATACAATTGGTCGGACAAGATCTATAGCTTCTATAGCATCAAATAAAGGAATTAAGTCCACCTACTGCACCAAGAGATTATCAAATGTCAAACAAATAAGTAAACAAATTGATGGTACAATTTAACTTAGCTAGGAGAGTATCAGAGATACATTAAAAATGAATATCTATTATATTAGAGAAATAAAATTAACATTATTACAAACTCAGTTACAACAATCCAGAACAGTTTTAAATTACAATAAGCACAGTTGTTAGACACTATGGTTATTTAACTTCACCAAGGAAATGAGTAAACTATTCAGAACACCTTGAGAACTGGCCTCAGTGAACTAAAAGAGTTTTTGCAAAGAGGAATGTCCAATCAAAAAAATCACACGAATATTAACCTGTGCAATCCAGAGGAAATAAAAAGCTAATTTGAAGTGATTAGGGTCTCTCTTGAAAACTCGTTCTCAGTCCTTCTACAATGCCAAACAAGCTGGAGGTATAAAAGAGCTATTCTGAATATAAAAAGGGAGGGAGAACATTAGTGACAATGTCATAAAATTAAACAATATCTTATATAAGAGTAATTAGTTGATTACGAAGCAAACAAAAATCAAAAGTTATTCAAAGTCAAGTGTTAAATGAAAAATCAAAAAATAAATCAGTTAAATTATATATGCACAAATTTGTTAGATTAAAATATACTCAGTGTAATGATGTTTCCAAATTTATACTCAATTATAAATGTTAAATATTCACACAAAAATAAAAACTCTAATGTATATTTTTGCTAAAAGACCTTTGCATCTCTAGCAACTACTTGCCTACGAAACACTTGTAGACACTATTTCCTCTTGATTCCCCTACTGTTCTTCTGGGTGTTGTAGCCCCAATACACATCAAGTTAAAGTAATTAACACTCGGGGTGACACTCTAGACAGCCCTCACGAAAACATCATACATTACAATTTACCATTCAGTTAGGACATTGCCAATACGTTACGGTTAATTATGCACGACACATGTTGTATCAGCTTGGCATAATGTAGTGACCATATGGCTCTTGACTTAAGCATAAAACGTGTGAGAAATACGTTAAGCTTTAAAATGATATATGCACAAGTGTGTTAGATTAAAATATACTCAGAAGGGAACAATATTTTGAAAATTAAGTCAAATCTGTGTATACGTCGATAATATTGCACAATTCGAACAATAAGCAAACCTAAACTAATTTATGGACAAATGGAACAGTAAGTGCATTAGAATGTCAAATTTAGAGATCATGACAAAACCACAAAATTTTACACTTGGACAAATGGGGCTTAAATTTGTTTTATATGTTTGGGAGTATTGTTAAATAATGATAGTAACATCAGTAGAGGATTAAAGGAATTGGTAGGATGGAAAACCTTGCTCTTTTAAAAGCAACCCCTCCACTGTACACAAATAGTGTTTTACTTTATTACAAAACTAAAGGAAATGTAAATTCCTTTACAGCCACCCTGTTTACAGAATACAAGAAAGTTATATAAAGTTTGGGAGGATACCAAAATGTAAATAATAATATAATAAAAAGAAAATTTTTTTTCGTAAAATTATTTTGTAAAGTTGGACACTTTTCGAGTTATTGTCAAAGAGTGATTAGTTTTTTCCACACGTTCATTTCTTTTCATAATAATGCAAAATTCAGAATGTCAAAATGTTCAAATAAAAATTTGTCCGCAAACTCTTTGTCTATCTATGTGTATTTTTCTCATTAAAAAATAATCGTTCTTATGTAACACTGTATATATTATTTTCAGTACTATAAAATAGGTTTCAGAACTGTTTCTCCAGTACAGTAGTTTATATGAAAAACTATTATCTGCAAGATGACGCACCTACCCACTTCTTGCATGCTGTGCGAGCAAACTTGAATCGGCATTTCCTACAAAGATGGATTGGTTGAATACTTTGATATGTTTTGTTTAAAAATTAAAAAAAAAAAGAATATTTTCCCTTTGTATTTGATTATTTTTTTTACCTTATCTTATACCAATTTGGAACTTATGTCAGTTTATTTTTAAAATTATTCCTCAGTGATAAAAACTTAATAGGATGTACGTTGGCTCTTTAAATAACTTGTTAGTAAACGTTTCACAAAGTTGACGCTAGATGGTGTTGCAGAACGTATTGTCAGTTTTTAGGTTAGAATTAATCTTAAACAATAAAAAATACACATATTTTATAGTCTTTATTATATCATTTATTTTAAATTTGTTTATTCATTGAATTTCGTTAATGAAATGTTTATTTAAATATTTAATTTTTGAAGAAAAAAAGGTAATAACTAGACACTCTCACTGAAATAAATTACAGCAGAGTCACTTAGGTGTTTTGACGTACATTTATAGGAAGCATAAAAATATACTATTATTAAATAATTTTTGGAATGTTCGGGTTTCCCGGGCATAAAAACAAATCAATGCCGTAGAAATTATAACTTATTTGTAATTGATGATAATCAATCTAATAAAAGCCTGGTATCTGCTAATAAATAACACCATACAATATGTTAGTAAAGTTACGACTGGGGGGGGGGTATTTAATTAACACATTGTACAATTGGAGTTTTAATTTGGTATACACAATTTGTATGCTACTTTTTACCAGTATAAGGACAACATTGTTTAATGCTAAGCTTTGGTCATTTGTATACTCATGAAAATAAAAATAAAAATGTGTATACCAAATTTAAACTCGAAATCTTAATAACTTCTCAAATTATTATTTTCCGAAAAAACACAAATTGACCAACAGAATTTAAAATGCTGTGTTTAATATTTAGCATATTAAATAATAATATGTGTGTTTTAGTATATTGTTATTGATTGTAAGCTAAATCTTAAATATTATAACATCACAATTATACATTTTTGTATTATCATGAAATGCTATAGACTGTTACTAGTTTAGTTTATTCAAAACAGGCCTATGCCTGACAAAGTTGATTAAGATTTTTACTGCCCGCCTGATTTATGACCTACTGACATGGTCGTAAATTAATATTACACTATAAGGTTATAATATAGTAACGGTTGCATAAAATAACAAGTGAATGACCAAAGAAGTATAACTTTCACCGTCTGGTCCGACGCAGACGGTTTTTTTGACGTGAAAACTTCTATTGGCGTGTTGGGTACTTTTTGGGATGGACTTTTTCAATAGAAATCGCGTCACGCACACTACCGTAATGCAACTTTTGGGATGGACTTTTTCAATAGAAATCGCGTCACGCACACTACCGTAATGCAACTTTTGGGATGGACTTTTTCAATAGAAATCGCGTCACTCACACTACCGTAATGCAACTTTTGGGATGGACTTTTTCAATAGAAATCGCGTCACGCACACTACCGTAATGCAACTTTTGGGATGGACTTTTTCAATGGAAATCGCGTCACGCACACTACCGTAATGCAACTTTTGGGATGGACTTTTTCAATAGAAATCGCGTCACGCACACTACCGTAATGCAACTTTTGGGATGGACTTTTTCAATAGAAATCGCGTCACGCACACTACCGTAATGCAACTTCTGGGATGGACTTTTTCAATAGAAATCGCGTCACGCACACTACCGTAATGCAACTTTTGGGATGGACTTTTTCAATAGAAATCGCGTCACGCACACTACCGTAATGCAACTTTTGGGATGGACTTTTTCAATAGAAATCGCGTCACGCACACTAACGTAATGCAACTTTTGGGATGGACTTTTTCAATAGAAATCGCGTCACGCACACTACCGTAATGCAACTTTTGGGATGGACTTTTTCAATAGAAATCGCGTCACGCACACTACCGTAATGCAACTTTTAGGATGGACTTTTTCAATAGAAATCGCGTCACGCACACTACCGTAATGCAACTTTTGGGATGGACTTTTTCAATAGAAATCGCGTCACGCACACTACCGTAATGCAACTTTTGGGATGGACTTTTTCAATAGAAATCGCGTCACGCACACTACCGTAATGCAACTTTTGGGATGGACTTTTTCAATAGAAATCGCGTCACGCACACTACCGTAATGCAACTTTTGGGATGGACTTTTTCAATAGAAATCGCGTCACGCACACTACCGTAATGCAACTTTTGGGATGGACTTTTTCAATAGAAATCGCGTCACGCACACTACCGTAATGCAACTTTTGGGATTGACTTTTTCAATAGAAATCGCGTCACGCACACTACCGTAATGCAACTTTTGGGATGGACTTTTTCAATGGAAATCGCGTCACGCACACTACCGTAATGCAACTTTTGGGATGGACTTTTTCAATGGAAATCGCGTCACGCACACTACCGTAATGCAACTTTTGGGATGGACTTTTTCAATAGAAATCGCGTCACGCACACTACCGTAATGCAACTTTTGGGATGGACTTTTTCAATAGAAATCGCGTCACGCACAGTAGCGTAATGCAACCTTAATATATAAACAACGGATACGCGCGCCCCATACGTATTAAAACTAAAAATCTACGAAAAATTATTGCACTAACTTTCTCAAAATTGACATACATAGTTAAACTAAAATCAATGCAAAAATATCGCACACACTTTCTCACATACCCATATATTTATTATATTAAAAAAAAAAATCTAATGTTGCACTAACTTTCAAATTCATATACATAGTCAAACTAAAATCAATGTAGAAATATTGCACAAACTTTCTCACATACCCATACGTATTAAAACAAAAATCATAAGTATATAAGCGTTACATACTGTTCAAACAAGTTTTCACTTCTAACGTGTGGTCTTAAGCACACCCAAATTTTTTTTTTTTTGTTATTATCAACTGTATTCAAGAAAATTGTATAAAAAAAACTTCGTTCCGCATTTAAACTAACAGTCAGGTAATAATTAAAGAACTGTCAGTTAAAGATGTTAATGCTTTCTAGAATCTTCATTCCTCTTCTCTGAAAAAATGCAAGTGATTTTACATTGCGTACCACGAGAACACTGGATAGTGTTCATTTACACACATAGAAGCAAAGATAGCACAAACTTTTTGGCGTAGCAGACTAGGACATTTATTAAACAGGTAGATGAAATTAGAACATCAGTAAACATGTCATGTTTTTGCAGAACACGTCTATTGTCTATTACTGATAAAAGAATTTTAACTTATACGACCTCAGCAATTAGATATAAAACGTGATACCCTGATTTTATAAATTTTATGTGGTCCTATCACAATATTAAATATAAGTACTATCCAAATCGAAATAAAGAGAATAATTCAAGTAATTATCAATTGCAACTCTAACAAATTGCCACCTTTATACTGTACCAATTTATATTTCACACAATAGCACGATGGTTTCTATTGTTGCACAGAATCGCCCTATGAACGACACATTTTATGTATCTGTTCCTCTGGTGAATTATTTGTATGTTTATAAGTTGTATGTATAAGTTATGGAAATATTTATTGCTCGAAATTTTAAAATATATATGTAAGCTGATTTGTCTGTAAAAAGCACGTGGTAATGAGCATGGTAACTATAACGTCACTATGCACGTGGTAATGAAACGGCCTCAAGGTCTCCCCGAGCACACGGCCGGCAAGGACGGGATCTCTGTTTAAATATAAAAGCACGTGGTACTAAGCACTACACAGCGCTGGAACCGTGACGTGTCGGAACACGTGGTAATGCAACGACCTCAAGGTTATTCTTGAGGGCTGTCGGGAGAGATGACATACAAAAGCACGTGGTTTTTATTTCGGGAACGATGACGACGCAGAATGAATGACATCGGGGCCGGCCGCGAACACGCCGCTCTGTTTACAAATAAATAACTCGAGCGAATTTTTCTTATTATATACACGAGTGCTAGAGAGAGATGAAATGTAATTAACAAAAATTATGAAGGTTACAACCTCATTTGGATATAATGAATGAGTAAAGGACGTGACTAACGGCACCTCGCGCCGACAGCCGCTCTAGAATGGGGAAACTATATCACGCGTGACTGAATAATAATTAGAATGATCATATATGGAAGTTTTAACTTAATTATTATGCTAATTAGAAAACGGGACTCGTCCCAGATCACTCCTTTCCTTACTACTCTTACATAAAAACATTTATTTAATTCTTGGAACTTCATCAACTACTTGCTTTGTAAAAATAATAATATTAATTTTTAACATAACATACAACGTACTAACTAAAGATTAGGTTTCGCATTTTTATTTTGAAGATAACAAACATTGAAAAGGTTCTTATTGAAATGTAAATCATCAAAGTGTAATTAAATCTACTTTGAAAAAGAACAGTTTACAAATATTTCTTCACCACAGTGTAATAAAATACTTTGCAATTAATTTTAATGACTTGCCTGATTTTTTAATTGCAACAAGTTGAGACGTAGAGTTCAGCTTTTTATTTACGTTGTGTTTGCTCAAAGTGCCTGGAAGGCTGAGGAAATACATATATTTTTTTATGTTTTGGTGTTATTTCTAAATATTTTAACAGTAATCAACGTAAATAATTTACGACGAATCAGAGAAACATTAATGAAGAAAACCATTAAAACAAAGATAACTATATCTTAGTTAATCTTGTGGATTATCTTAATAGCTTTTAATCAAAAATTTATTCTTTTCAATGCAAACCGTAAATGATAAACTGTGCATACAATACTATCTTAAAGAGCTCATGGTATACGATGTGAAGTGTTGACAAAATAATTTAATTTCACGTTCGGGTAATTTAAAAATAAATAAATTCTCAATTGTGGAATTCGGCGAATCGTACAGCTCTTAGGTAACTATCGGGTGTAATGTTACATTTTGATTATTTTCTTCTTTACATTTTGTCTGCTATACCAGGTAGATACAGGTTCTTTTTAGAATTTAGCAGTAGATGGCTTAGGATGTGCAAAATTGGAGTACAATGGTGGGTGGGGGAGGGTTGCTCCATAGGTTTGACATTTATTTATTCTTGCAATACTACTACATAAAGATTATCATCGTTTTAGTTGCTTTAATATTTGTGACTTTGATTTATGTGATTATTAGTAGAAATAATCATTGAGTTATGTTTATTAAAAAGGCCTATTTTGCGAAGTTTCAAAATCGTGAACAACGTATTTTCAACCCCTTAAAAGAGTTTAATCAAATTCAAAACCTAGCTGCAGCGCTTCTTTGTACCCAAAAACGTAGATTTATAAAGTTTTAACAAAATCCTTGTACCCGTCTTCAAAATATAATTTAGAAACTTTCAAGGATATCTCCTTTAATGATATTAAATAGTTCTATACAGTGTGTGTACGTACGTCGGTTCACGTAACGTTGACTGTATTACTTGAAATGAATTCCGACTCCATTCATATAATTTGAAAAATTTGTAATTTTTTTAAATTATCAATTTTTTTGCTCCACGGTATAATCATATTCGATCGTGCACATTCAAAAAGAAATCAAATTGTAGAAGATATCGATTACGTTAATATTATTTTCAATGTTCTATGAAGAAAGAAGTTTATTTAAAGTTCTATTACCGATTCACTAATTTAACTTAAACACGCTGAAGCTAGATTTATTGCAAATATACAAACCGTTCCTTGTAACTTGGTTTATGAGGAGCACCAGATGAGACTCTATCCAGCAAAACAAGATATACTCGTAAATCCAAGACTAACTTTATCAGGCCGCAATAAAGATACGCTTTCCGCCAGATTTCCCCATTCCAGCTAAATTTTACTCTTGGGAACTCTTTTCTGTGTAATGTCGTTTATTTTAAACAATACAAATCTAAACAATGTGATTTAGAGAGATGTAGTAATAATTTGTATTATAAAAAACATAATGTAGGGTGTTGTGAATGTTGGGAACATTGGATATTTTTACTGTTTATTAGTATAAAACATTTGTCTTAAGAAATAGTGGACCTAGAATGTGTATGTATGTACTAGGAAATATAACTTGATTATTTGACTAATAGGATTAAGTGAAGACTTAATCCTATTATTAACTTATTTGATTAGGTGATTATTTGACTTAGGATTGGTCAAGAAGTAAGTGTGATAGTTATGTAGGAAATGTTACTTTGTAACGAATATTTCTGAATCTATCTCCTTGGCCAACTTTGTTTTTATAAATAATAAGCTGAGTATTGATAATAAATAATATTATTTTAGTTTTGATCCCTAGCCCTATGTGCCATAGGCATATTTTAAAACTGGCTCATTTTTCATCCTTTGATCTATCCCTCTTGTACATTAATCACCCTATAATGTGTACTTCAAAGGACTCTAGCTAGATAAATACATTCTTTTCATATAGTCTTGGGTTAGATCCCTCTCTTTAATCTTTCCCATCCGTTCTCTCTTGAACAACTCTTGTTGTCTTTCGACTCTGACGCTCTTATAGTATTCAACCCTGACGCAATTAGGGGACTTTATGTGTTCTTTTCATCCTTTGTAAGCGATGATAACTGAGAGGTTTCTCATATTTTAAACAAGAAGAAAAAGTATTTTAATCACAGTGCTCCCTAATATCTACATTTTCCAGATCCTTGCTTTTGGATATTATTTTCCTTTGTTTCACCTTAAATCTTCCTCTTTTCCAAAGTTATAACCTTTGTAATTCATAATTCACTAACACCATTTCCTATTTGGGCAGTTCTCTCTTCAAGTCTTCCTCAGTTTTCTCCCGTATCATGATTTGTATTTATTTCTAAGCTATTGATGTTGATAAAAATATTATTTTTATAACAGAAATCAATCAATTTGAATAATTGTTCACTCTTTTCTGATCACTTCTAAATTTCCACTTTTTTCTTGTATCATAAGAATGAAAGTAACTATTATTATAATCTGTATTGCTATGAAATAGACAACATAGTATTACATCCAGAATACACATGCATGGGAATGTTGGATTTCAAATCCCTGAAAGAATCCCTGCACTAACCTATATGATTTAAATTGGAAATGA
This sequence comes from Aphrophora alni, assembly GCA_963513935.1. Classification (NCBI taxonomy): domain Eukaryota; kingdom Metazoa; phylum Arthropoda; class Insecta; order Hemiptera; family Aphrophoridae; genus Aphrophora; species Aphrophora alni. The sequence continues at coordinate 157,001,935 of OY740765.1, read as the reverse complement.
CTTTTTCCTTCTTATTTGGTAAATAATCTTTGAAGATTATTTTTCTTGATATCATCTGCATATGCTGTGACCTTCAGTTCCTCTGCTTTTCTATTAACTTATACTTCTGATAAGACTTACTTTATCCATTATTATTTAAAGAAGAAAGTTATTAAAAGTCTCTTGTCTTATTTACTTTCCCGTTGGGAACCAGTCTGTGTATTTCTCTTTTGTCCTTAAACAACCTTAACACTTTTCATATTTGTTTTTTATTCTCTCTAAAATTCCTTCACTACTTCCTCTTCCTCTTAAAACCATCAATATAAATTCTGTTTGCTATTTTCATAAGCTTTCTTTTATAAAGTCTCAACAAAATCTATTAAAGTGTCTTGACCACATCCCCATTGTTTTCTTATGTCCTATTTTAATACAAAGATCCTACCCACAACGTATATTCTTTGTATCAAGTCAATTTGTTTTTCTCCGTCTGTTTTCTTATACTTCTTTATATTTTTTGGAGTGGGGGTATTTTAAAACTTGAAATTATAATATTGTAGTTAGGGCAGCTGTTTTGGAAGTAGACCATCCTCAGATGTTTGTCAATTTAGAAGTATACAGCAAACAATACATATTATATATTTTATAAATTGACAAGCATATGAGAATGGGATATATTTAAGAAACAATAAATAAAGTAGACATTATTGTTTCATTTTTAAAATAATTACAATGGAGTTAGCGGATTGATAGATATTTAATAGTAAATTTTTATGTAATATTTGATAGTAAAATTGTAATGATTTTTTATTTTTTTATTTAAAATTTAATTTAATGTTTAGAGTTTTACAACTTAATAACGTTTAGACGTCATTTGCAATTAATTGATTTTGTACAATTTTAGAAAACTTCTTTCAGAATTGTTCGTCTTGAATTAAATAAAAATATATTTTCAAAAGCTTAATCAAATATTCGATTGAATAAAACAAATTATCAAATAATTTATTTCGGAACTTGTTGACTGTTAAAATGTCGGAAAAGGAAAAGATTTTATGTTTCATTAAACACCGATGATTGAAGCGGTTCAACTGGAATGCCTAATTATTTATACATTGAAGGAGAAAGTGTGAGAGAGTAAAAGAGAGATAGAGAAATAGATGGAGAAAGAGAGACAGACAGTGAGAGCAATTTTTTTAAATACAAGTTTTTTTAAGTAAGAATATTGATAAGGTAAGAATATATAAAGTAAGAATATTTGCTTCTCTTTAAATCATTGGCACGATAATTTGATTTTAGAGATGACTCCTAAACGTGCATTTTTCGAGAGATGACCCCGTCGTCATATACGTTTTGTTTCGATTTTAGAAGCTTAATTTGCATTTAATAAAAATCAAGAGTGTCTACGTTTCTACTGTAATTTTTAATCGACAATAATTCCATTTGCTCTATTTTTTGGGAACGTGACGAAAATATTAATTTTATTCTTTTAAATATAGATTTTTCTGGTGACATTTGGATTTTTCTGTTGACATTCGGATTTTTCTGTATAACATTAGCGAAATGTTTGTAAACATTTTATTTAATATTTCTCATAAATTATTCTTAGTGTAGCTGTAGATCCGTTTAATATCAAGGAAAGCACAATAAACTCTTGAGGAAACATTTAGTCCCAATTCCCAAAGGCAATCTCCGTCTTTCCCTGGTGTTGATATTTATAAAGCGCAAAACGTTGATTACATTTCTTCCATAAAATAACACATTTTACTTTGTATTTTCAGTTCAAGAATATTCTTCACAGATTTAGTTTTGTCAATATCACATCTATGAATTTTGATCAAATATTAGATGAAATTATGGTCGTAATGAAAATAGTGCTTCATGTGTTTGATTTATTTTCTAATAATTATAAAAAACAATATACATTGAAATATATGAAAATATAAGGTGGGTTATGCACAAAATACCTTTTACACATTTATACTTGTAACAATATATAAAGTATCAAAAACATGACAAATTAAAATATTTTCAACATTCAAACTTGTTTTCAGTGAACTATATGCTCCTTTTGTTTGACTAGTTTTTGTAAGCGGACTCTTCCTTAAGTAACCATTCTGCAACTCAAGATCTTTAAGCCTTTTCCTGCGTCTCCAACTCTCTATATTGACAGCAAAGGACAAGACGTCAATCTTCACACTCTGAGCGGAGTGTGTTGCTGCTATATCTCTCACATCAGCTGCAACAGCATTCTCTCTTCTTTTCCTTGGACGGCCTTTACTTTCCATATGTCCCATAAGTACTCTTTGATGCTTTTCTGTTGGCACATTCTCACGACATGGCCAGTCTTTTTCAACATCTTCAGTTTTATATGTATCTTTGCACAGTTTTTCTTTGAACAAACTGTAATTGTCATTGTTATATCGCAGCCTCATAATTATATGTAGACTATGCCCTGTTCACCGGGAGTAATAATCTTTCTTCTACTATCACCCGTTTGATATTGAAACTATTGACTTATTGGTTGACTTTTTCGTTTTTTTTTTTTTAAATAATTTTGCAAACCCATGTTCTTCATCGTTCAATTCCAATTCGGAGGATTATAAGGTGGAGGTGGAAAATAAATTTCATGATTTTGTGTGTTTTAACTTTTTACATTTTTTTAAATCTATTTTTACATTCTAATTTTCACTTTTTTACTTTCAAACAAAATTGTTTTACAAGTTTTAAAATTTTTGAACTAAATGAAATTAAAAACTTTATCTTTAGAAGATTATTTCTTTATTATAGGATTAAATACATTTATAATTTCATTAAAAGGTTTAATTTCATCTATAGATGATATTATCATCACCCGATTTATATCATTAGTATTATTATATACATATTGTGAAAAATATTTAAGCAATTCTTGTAATATAAACGATATGTGTAAGAAAAATGGATTATCCATTTTCCATTAGACTATCATCTTGTTTCCCATTTACTTTAATGAGTTCATTCCTAAGATGTACAATGTTTCTAATAACTCAATTAATTTAAAGAATGTACTAACATCACCAGCAGATTGTGCTTTCTGATATTCTAAGCTGACCTCCGATCCTGCCTCCTCGTCTAGGGTATCATCAGGAGTTGCTGTAGTATATTCTCCATTACTGAAAATCGTTAATTGCCATTACAATAACAAAATAAAATCAACTTCAGTGATCGAAGTAAACGAGTAGCCAATAGTTTTCAACATTTTTATAATCTATAATTTTTTTTTTTTCAATATTTTCAAATAGAATTGAATATAAATCTTTAAAGTTTTACATTTCAAAAGTAAAAGAATGTTTTTGAACATTTTGTAACCAAAACTAGTAATTTTAATTTAAATAATTCAAATAATAACTAAAAATATATATGTTGGTTTTCAACATTTTAATAAAATTCAAAAAGCGTTTGACTTGGTACTTACTTACTACAGAATATTACTTGATTATCACTAACACAGAGAACTTAGTTTCAGTAACAGTAAGTTGAATTGTAGATAGCAGAATGATGGTCTGTATGTTGATGTCGGGTTTATAAAGACATTTTAAATGTGTAAATATTAAATGACAATCACATTCAATGTAAAAGTAAATCAAATAGGCGTTGCTTTAGCATTGAAAGTCTTATAACTTATTCCTCACATATGCAACTTTCCAAAACAATTGGCAGAATTCTGCAATTAGAATAATCAAGTTGTTGATTATAAACACTAAACAATGGCCTGATGTCAACACTTAGAATAATAAACCGATTTTAGACTTTTAAACAATAGAGGTAAGTTGTTCTTTGAATAATAAATCGCTAATTCAAACAAACAAAAGAACAATGGGCGGAGATTACAGCATTTATTTTGCATAGTAAAGTGTTTATTGAATCATTATATTTACTATGATTAAATGCCTGACTAACAATGAGTCATATTCTTCAATTTTTACATTCAAGTTATTCGAAATATTTGATTGTAAAACATTATTTTCATCACAAGGTTCACCGTCAACAGTTAATAATCAATGTGACAATTTATCTGCGACAAGCTTCTCCTCGTGAATATAATGTAATTTTTAAATATATTTCATATCAATTGTGCCAATTTCTTTCGGAAGCCCTCTTTTTTCTATTCGTAACACGTTTTTCGTTCGTAACACACATTTGGTTAGTTCGCGTGTAACTTGTAGTAACAATATTATTTAGATTCTTCAAATGTTTTGGTAAAAATGTTTAAAACATATATTTATTACATTAAACTCAACCGATTGAATAATTCAGTTTTCACATAATAAATGTATAAACACACTAAATCTAGATTTTTCCATAATTGCTATATATCCAGATTCGGAATATTTATCAGCTTCAAGTTCATTCAATGTTTGAACGAGTTAAAAGTAGTGTTTCGAAAGTAAACGCCCTTCTTTCCTTATTTTCATAAAACATTTTTTTTCATATTTTCACCATAAACATTTATCCATTTATACACAGGTGTCACCTTTATAAATTAAATATATTATTTCTCACGTAATGCCGATATAAATATGCCTTTAACAGCACCAATATTTCCTTCGACATTGATAATCATATTTGAATAAAAGTATCAAACAGAAACTTAGCGTCCATTGTTCTTGTTGTTGCTCACACTCTTTATCAATAACAACGAATCAGTTCCTGCTTTCATTCCATGCAGTTGAACACATTTGTATGCATACTTCAAAAGACATCTGTATTAACGTGATCAAAGTAAATATGACATAAATTTCGTTCATCCTGTTTAAATAAGACAATAAAATTTCCATTATCGCTAATAAGCTGTGTTGGAATTTAACTATATGTCTGACAGAATTAGAAAACATTTCTAATATATTTTTGTTTTTCGCAAGACACCACCAAATACCATAATTGAATTCGCTTTTACGTCACTTGGATGGGGTGGGGACTTGTTTATTTTCGGAGTAGGGAAAAAAAGCCAAGTGTGTGTGTATGTAAATATATATGTATGTATGTGTGTATGTAAATATATATGTATATATATATATGTGTGTGTGTGTGTGGGGGTGTTAGTGAAAAGAAATTAAATCACTCTTAACTAATATACCATAACGGTCAACCATAGATTATTCTCCAAAACATGGATGATTCAGCTAAGAATTAAGGTAAAGCCACAGAGTTTCTATGCTCATCGTTTGCTAAATTTTACTCTTCAAAAGAAGAACTAAGTTTATAATGATTGTTACTTAACTACAGAAATACAAGTCATTTGACAACAGATATCTTCTCCAGCTCGAGGATTGATAAGAAGATCTTTATGTGAAAAATCATTTAAGTATTCGACAGAAATGGAATAAAGATAAACTTGACAAAAATTTTAATAATCGAAGAATTGAAGTTTGTGTGTCTCAAAGTAAGGAAATTTGGATTGGTCAGGGTTACTATTAAATTTAATTATCCAATGTTATCCAATTTTAACAATCCTTTATATCTAGGTTCAAAGGAAACCGAATCATAAATCCTGTTTAGATCATGTTATGTACTGTAATCTGTATTAGTAATAATAAGTCAACATTGTAGCAACATGTCCTGGCTACGATGCGCAGCCAGCAGTCTTACAATGAATAGCGACTGAAGTAGATCGCTTAATAATAAAACTGGTACTTCTAAATGTAATGTATACATTTATTTAAATAATTTATAAACCCGAACATAACATGGTGGCAGCGGTGTAAACCAGATTTAATAAGAATTCAGACAAAGTGTTAACTAGTTTGCAAAACAAAAAATAGTTTCTATTTTACTACGGAAAAATGGATTTTAGAAACACAGGAAATGGCGTCTCTCCGATGGAATTTCAAGGTGATTTGGCAACTAACTGGAGAAAATTTAAAAACAGGTATGAAATTTTTATTGAAGCATTTGTACCAGAGTCTACAAAAGACAAAAGAAAAGTAGCTTTATTACTTCATTACATGGGTGAAGAAGGACAAGACATTTTAAAATCGTTTAATCTTAGTGCAGTGGATTCAGACAAGTTAGAAACTGTAATTCAAAGTTTTGAAAATTATTTTATTCCTTTGGCTAATGTAACATATGAGAGACATATATTCTTTAATCGTAAACAATTACATAATGAATCTTATGAACAATATGTGGCAATATTAAAAAACCTAAGTGCTTCTTGTGACTTCGGTGGTTTACGTGATAGTTTAGTTCGAGACATTTTTGTTAGTGGTATTCATGATTCCGATATTAAAGTTTCTTTGTTAAAAACACATAATTTGACTTTAGAACAAGCCTTAGAAATGTGTAAATCTAAAGAATTAGCTTATGATAGGGCTCATAAACTAAATGTAAAAAAAGAGTTATTAGATTCTACGGTAGATAGAGTTTTTAAAAATAGTAAACCAAGAAACAAAACTTTAAACTTTAATTTAAACAAGTTTCAAGCTGGAACCGGCAATCGTGGACAGAATTCAACAGGAAACCAAGTGAAGCGCAATACATCAAATACAATGTCAAATGCTATGCATCAAGGGTCAACTACAAGGTCAAGATCATCCTTCCAGGCACACAAAGCAAAGGCAAACATGCATAATAATCCGTGCGGTAGATGTGGCCGATTTCATCTTTTTGGAAAGTGTCCAGCATGGAATCAAGTATGTTCACAGTGTGGTAAATTGAACCATTTTAGAAACATGTGTAGGTTTTCAGTTAACCAACTGACAGAAACAGGTAATGAAAGTTTATTATGTGATAATGAAAATAAAAACATTGTGATAAACACTTTAGCTAAACCTAACCTGCAAAATTATAAGGTAAACGTAACTCAATGGTATGAGACAATTATAATAAATAAAGTGCACCAATCTTTTAAAGTAGACACGGGAGCCCAAGTAAACATTTTATCGTATAATTCCTTTCTTAAATTAGGAATTAATGTTAATTTAATTAATAAAACAAATGCTAAAATTACTTCATTTACAAACAACAGATTACCTGTTGTAGGGACTTGTACATTACAAAGCAAGTTTAAAGGCTCAAACTTAGCATTGACTTTTTATATTGTTAAATCAAACTGTGAAAATTTGATAGGACTTGATACATGTCTTAATTTAGGAATTGTTAAGCATATCAATACCTTAAAGTTAGACCAAATAGATAAAAAGTACAAAGATTTGTTTAATAATGAAATAGGGTGTGTACCAGTTAAGGTTAGGATAGAGTTAAATGAAAATTCATGTCCTGTAATTAGTGCTCCTAGAAAAATTCCTTTTGCACTAGAAAATAAATTGAAAGCTGAATTGGATAGAATGTTAAAGCTAGGCATCATTGAAACTATTAATGAGCCTACTGATTGGGTTAATTCGCTAGTAATTGTTCAAAAGAAAGATGGTAATATAAGGTTATGTTTAGATCCAAAACCTTTAAATGAATGTATTAAGAGATCACACTATCAATTTCCTACTTTTGAGGAAATTATTCATAAAATTAAAGGTCCAAAGTTATTCACAGTGTTAGATGCAAAATCAGGGTTTTGGATGCTTCCATTAGATGAGGAATGTGCCAAAATAACTACTTTTCAAACGCCTTTTGGCAGATTTTATTTTAAAAGATTACCATTTGGATTGAGTTGTGCTCCAGAAATATTTCATAGAGTAGTGTCTCAAATTTTTGAAAAAATCGATGGGGTTCAGTCATTTCAAGATGATATATTAATTTGGGGTGAAACAGAAAAACAATTAACTGAAAGAGTTAATGCAGTGTTAGATAAAGCTCAAACTAATGGATTTAAATTCAATATTAACAAATGTAAATTTAATGTTAAAGAAATAAATTTTCTTGGGCACAAAATTAGTTCTGATGGTATTTCGGTAGATGAAAACAAAATAAAAGCTATAATTGACTTACCAATACCTAAGGATAAAAAAGAACTTGCAAGAATTTTAGGAATGTTTAATTATGTCTCAAAATTCATAGAAAATTTTTCGGAAATATCACAACCTCTTAGAGCTTTGCTAAAAAAAGATGTAGAGTTTACTTGGAATAAATATCTTAATGAGGTGTTTAATAAATTGAAAAAAATAATAACACAAGCCCCAGTATTAAGCTATTTTGATCAATCTAAGCCAATATTGTTGTCTGTCGATGCAAGTTCGACGGGGCTAGGTGCTTGTTTATTGCAAGATAATAAACCTGTATGTTATGCTTCTAAAGCCTTAACAGAAACTCAAATTAACTATGCTCAAATTGAAAAAGAGCTCTTAGGAATAGTTTTTGGTTGTACAAGGTTCCATCAGTATATTTTCTCAAAAAATGTTACTGTTGAAACTGATCATAAACCTTTAATAGCAATATTTAAAAAACCCTTATCAAAAATCTCAAGTAGATTACAAAGAATGTTGTTACGCCTTCAACAGTATAAACTTAATGTAGTGTACAAACCGGGTAAAGAGTTAGTTATTGCTGACACTTTGTCAAGACATTTTAATGTAAATGACAAGGTTGAAGATGAGGTTTTTGACGAAATAGAATTACAGGTTAATTTATTAATTGATAATTTACCAATTTCACATGCTAAGTGGTTATTGTTTGAGAAAGAATCTAAAAATGATGAAGAATTAAATAAATTAAAAGACTATATTAATCATGGCTGGCCAAAATATAAAAGTAATGTAAATGATAAATTAAAATGTTATTTTGATTTTAAAGATGAATTAAGTATTATAAAAAATTTAATATTTAAAGGTGACACAATTATTGTACCAAACAATCTAAGAACACAAATGATGGAAATTGTTCATCAAGGTCATATGGGAATAAATAGATGTAAATCAAGGGCTAGGTTAGCACTTTATTGGCCTAACATGTCTAATGATATTAAGAATTATGTTGAATCTTGTCGAACCTGTAGTAAATTTAAAAGAAATCAAAGTAAAATGCCTCTATTGCCACATAGAGTACCAAAATTACCATGGTCAGAAGTGGGAATAGACGTGTTTGAATGGGAACAAATGTTGTATATTGTTGCTGTTGATTATTATTCAAACTATATTGAAATAGCAAGTATTTCAAATACTAAAAGTGTAACTATAATATCAAAATTAAAAAGTTTTTTTTCAAGACATGGGATACCTCTAAAAGTTTATTCTGATGGGGCGACTTATTTTAAATGTGAAGAATTTAGAATGTTTTGTAAAAATTGGGATATTGAGCATGTAATTTCAAGCCCTCATTTTCCTCAATCAAATGGCATGGCTGAGAGTGCTGTAAAAACGATGAAATCATTATTAAAAAAAACAGCTGATGCAGGAGAAGATATTTATCTTGCACTTTTAAGTTTTAGAAACACTAATAAAAATAATGTGGAATCACCTGCTCAACTTCTCATGTCAAGGAAATTGCGTACCTTAGTACCAATGCATTACAAATGTCTTAAACCTAAACTTAATTATAATAGAACCAGAAATCAACTGTATGTTAACAAACAGAGAATGAAGGGACATTTTGACCGCAATTCTAAACCACTGCAGAGTTTATGTAATGGTCAAGATGTTCTCTTTCAGAAAAAACCTAATTCCAATTGGTCTAGCGGTAACATAATTCGAGAAACAGAAGAACCTCGATCATATATAGTCATAGATCAAAACGGTAAATCATATAGACGTAATAGAATACATATTAGTCCTGCGGTTGAAAGAATGTCGCCTTCAAAATGTCCTTCCATGTCTCGTCAAAAGAATGAAATAAGCCCATTAAATCAATCTAATAGAAGAATAAGTGAAAGTGTTAATTCAGGGCAAAAGGTTAGTCCAGAAAGTGATTTTTTAAAAGATCTTGATAATTACAAAACCAGATATGGTAGAGTAGTCAAAAGCAGTTGTCGATTAGAAGATAAATTTTAAGTTGGCTAAAAAAAAAAAAATTAAAAAAAAAAAAGTTAATAAATTTAAAAAAAAAAGTAATATTGTTATTATTATTGTAATTGTTATTAATGTTGTTGTTCTTAAAATTAAAAATAAAAAAATTTTTGATTTGTAAATGGTTAGAAGATAGTTTTAATTTGAAAAAAAAAAAATAAAATACATATTTATTAATTTGAGTATTATTTGTAACGTCTAGTTTTGAATTTCTTTAAAAAAAAAAAAAAAAATTGTTTTGTATTAGAATATAATTTTAATTTCTTTAAAAAAAAATTATAAGGTTATAAAAATATTTTACTATTATTTGATCTATTCTTAGTTAAAAAAAAAAAGAAGGAAATTGTTATGTACTGTAATCTGTATTAGTAATATTAAGTCAACATTGTAGCAACATGTCCTGGCTACGATGCGCAGCCAGCAGTCTTACAATGAACAGCGACTGAAGTAGATCGCTTAATAATAAAACTGGTACTTCTAAATGTAATGTATACATTTATTTAAATAATTTATAAACCCGAACATAACAGATCACTATGATCTTCTTTGACATCAGTATAAAGTTATTTTTCGTTAGGTCTATTTATATAAACTATTCTTTATTATTTTTTATTTAAACATTACAAAGGTTAATTAATAGTTGAATATTTAATTAAATAACAAGATATTTCTACTGTTTTACTACATTTAGATAAACTTCGTAAGGACTCACTAATAACGGGTATAGCAATCATGAGATACCTTAGATGGATATACATATTTCTTCATATAATCTCGAGTTAGATTTCTCTCTATTATATTTCCTATCAAATCTCTCTTCACAAACTCGGTTTTACACCCCTGGCACTCCAATCTAAAAGACGTTTTGTACACTTATTTATCCTCTCGATCCAGTTTAGTTCCATATACTTCTTGTGTTTTAGGATTTTTTGCAAGGTTATCTTCTTATGGAATTCCAGATGGGCGGCAGATTAGAGTATCCTTGCTCATTACTATACACATTTAAAGTATGTGTTACTGTTTGTCTGTGTTAACCAAAAAATAGTCTGCATTTCAAGATACCTTGAAATATAAGGATATTTCAATGATTCCTAAAAGGTTCATTTCTAGTCACCAAGCTCAAATCCATTTCCACACAATATGGTTACCCACCTAAAGGGTTTTTCATTGGTTTGATACAATGATCTATCAAACAATTCCTTTGGGGTATCTCTCCAACAGTTAAACGTCTTTTAATTAAATTTATCTTCTGAAGACAGCTCTTGATACAGTTTTGCTTATTCTCGTAACAAGTACTGCTTTCTATAGTAGTTCTGACTAACTTTTCCCCCGTTCCCATTGAATACTGTTTGACCAGGCACACACTCAATTTTACCTTGTTAAGTGTTGAGTGCTTAACCAATGTCTGGTGAGAATTTCATGCTAACAAAGAATTATATTCCTGTGAACGTAACATTAAAAGTTATAACTATTTTTTGCGACGTTATTATCCCGATACACACCTTTTTAAAATTCGTTTCATCCAACGTACCTTATTTGTTTCAACTTCAATTACTTACTGTAATATTATGGATCAATTATATATATTTAATACTCTTAAAGGAGCCATTCTTTTAGGTTTATAAAATATACCCTAAGGGGCTCATTTTAGTTAGTACGGGCTTGACAACCTCAAAGGAACCTAGTTGGATTTGCACCTTCTTTAATGTAGTCTTAGGTTAGACCCTTCTCTTTCATCTTCCTATCAGTTCTCTTTTAACCAAATTTTCTTCTTATTCGTTAATAATGCTATTAGAGTATTCGAGAGCTATGGGTCTTTATTTTATGCTCTGTTATTCGTTTTTGCCTTTAAACAACAAAACCAAAAACGATGATCTAAATTTTGTTTTGAAAACTAGTCTAAGGATTTTGTTGAAGTGGGTAAGTCTACTTTTTTCTGATCCATTAAGTCGACTTAATTTTAGATTTTGAAAACTCGTTTAGGAGGTTAAGTAATCACATCGTTTCAATTTTAAAATCTGTCTTCTAAGTGGCAACAAAAGTTTCAATGATTTGAATTTTGTGTTTGAATCTTTTGGTCACTTTATTTTCGACTGTACGTCTCAACCATTTATAATAGAAATTAACGTTTTGATAGGTTACGCCAAGTATAAAATGTAAATATGGTTTGCATTTACTTACAAGTTTCGATTAATTCGTGTAAGCGGGAAAGATGAATCTCTTGTTCCCGGAAACGAGAATACAATTTGACTCGATATCGACTTGGAAGTCCAAACATCGTGTACATTCAAATATTTAAATATTACGGTTATTTTCTTCTATCGACTGTTTCTATTTAGAATTTCAAAACTCACGCCTATATTGATGACAATGAGTTTTAATTACGCAAGTTTTTTATTTTTTTTCACATGTATGCTACAGAAGCTCTGACAATTCAAATACATATATCGACTTTTTATCTTGAAAACCAACAAAAATATTTTGTTGAAACAGGGTGAATGTTCTTTTCTCAGATGTGATAAAACGACTTCGCTGGGTATTTATTTTGCAAAAAAAAAAATTTAGCGATATAACCATTTTGGTTTCTACGAATTAATAATTTATTACTAACAAATATAATGGGTACATTTACTACTGGAACAAAAATATCGGTGTACGATAAAGTTATACATGAATTGGTGGCCAATTCAACCAATCACGTAATTGAAAAAAAAAACTTATTGGTTTTCTCAGAAATTAATTAATGTCGTAATAAATGTGGGGCGCACCGAACTTCACATGTCTTAACGATAAAGAAAATATTATTGTTATTTTGTGTTTTGTGCATTTTTACGTGTAGTAAATAATCATTAATTATTTTTTAACAATTCCCAACTTAATTATGACGTATTTATCAATATTGTTTGTTTAACATTATCATATAATTCATTCATTAACGTTTTGATGTTGATGCTTCGATAAATTGCTTCTATAAAGTCTTACATTGTTATGATTTTGATTAGTTTTATAACTTTTAAAATATAAGCAGTGATACCCTCTACTATCCTTTATCTGAGAATAGAATATAAATGTTAAAAATAGTTTATTTTATCATTAGACTCCTTGGCGTACTACTATTCGCCGAACTCCATATGACTCTCACTCTTATAAATAGATAAAATACGATACTCAGTTCATGTTCTGTACGAATTTACGTCAAAAGAAATAATTGCAATTTTAAAACTTGCCACCTGAATATTTATCTACGTTTCAATGCCGCTCTCAATTAATATGTCTCTGATTGGTCATTCCTGAAGCAAAGCTAGTCTTCCGGGTACGAATAATAAAGACATTCACAAGAATTCACTTACAAATACGAAACAGATTAACTTATTTCTCTTTATAGGATAAAAAGGTGGATGAATATCTGTTGCTGTCCTTTGAAAAGTAAAAACACTTGTGTGTTTTCGTACATAAATATAAACCTCACATTACATGTTTAATGTAAAATATTCAGTAAATGTCTTTGAATTCTGTATAGTCTTAGTCAAAGGTAGCGAGCAGCTGCAGGAGACTAATTGCCACTCGAAAAGTTGCAATAAAAGAACTGACTGTAAAGCTATCCTTGCATTGTACAAACACAACTCATTGTTACTGTCATTGTTAAAAGAATACATAATATAGACATACTTGTCATTGCGTTCTGTCTCCTGGAAGCGATGACATCGTTAAAAAATAAATCTCCACTCGTGAACTCAATAAAGTACTTCGACACAAAATTTTGGATCAATGAATATATTTGTGTTATTGAACTAGTTAAGGGTTGTAATTAACAAATTAACAGTCTCAGAGATCAAAATGATTCCTACTTCTTTTTGCCTACTCTACTTTCCAACCTAAAAACCGATCTATTCATTGTGAAATGGCAACTCTAGATCTCACTTGAATTATGTTCATTTTATGACATGTGAGTTTTGACAGTTGACGTACAGTATGTTTTTTTCCCGACAGTATGTTTCCAACTTTGAATAACGTAATTTTTAACCTTGAAATCCCAATAAAATATGATATTGGTACAGTTGTAAGATGAATCACCGACACGAGTGTAGCGAGTGGAGGCTTCTTTACACATGTAGGCTACAGCTTCGGGGAATGCCAGGCCCGAGATAGTGACAAGAGCGAAGCGACCCTTGTACTGTCAATACAATTTAATATTTTCTACAAGGACCAAAAAATCAAGTTTTCAGCTTTACAATTTAGAGGATCTGCTTGTATGACATTGTATGATGGAGCTAGGTAAGTACTATGACTACGCCATCATCTTGTTTGTACTATAATCATCACAGAAGTGAATATTGAACTGAAAATATAATTAACATGAAGAGACATGTGAAAAGTAGAGACTACATGAACACACTATAGTGTTTGTATTTTTATTTTTGTGGCCACTATCGTGTTTTTGTACAGACGACAACGACGACATTCAGGCATCATACAAAAAAAGGTTTCCTAAGGAGATGAAATACGAAGATCACTCAAAAAACGAAGGTCGCCATTAAAGACGATTTACAAACTTGTCCTATACTGAGAAAGTTAAAACACTAATAAATATATCATTATAAGTTTTAGGGACATACTGTCAGCTAGAAATTTAATCTGAGTTTAGTTACAATTTCAAATAACAAATAATGATGATGTCCTAAGGCCCGTCCAAGTACCCATGTTGAACTGAGAAGATAAACAAGAAAGAAATCTGTTGTGATCATGTCTTTTTTATAGCAACATCTGTATAGGTGTGATGGAGAATAAATACAAGAACTTCATCAACGATTTCAGGCACAGTTTCCAAACTTAGGTATTACATACATCCTACATTATATATCCTGCATTATACATTATACGTCCTACCGTATACATACTCCATCCTACATTATAAACCCTACATCCTACATTATATATCGTACATTATACATTATACGTCCTATAGTATACATACTCCATCCTACATTATAAACCCTACATCCTACATTATATATCGTACATTATACATTATACGTCCTATAGTATACATACTCCATCCTACATTATAAACCCTACATCCTACATTATATATCGTACATTATACATTATACGTCCTATAGTATGCATACTCCATCCTACATTATACGTCCTACATCCTACATTATACACCCTACATCCTACATTATACACCTTCCATCCTACATTATACACCCTACATTTTTTTATACACCTTCCATCCAACGTTATACACCCTCCATCCTGTATAATACGAACTACATCCTACATTATACACCCTACATCCTACATTATACACACTCCATCCTACATTATACTATCTACATCCTATATTATACAACCTACATTATACACACTCAATCCCACATTATACACAATTCATCCAACATATTACACCTTCCATCCTACATTTTACACCCTACATCTACGTTATATACCCTACATCCTACATTATAAACCCTACATTGGACATTAAAACGTCCTAAATCATTATACACACTCCATAATACAATATACCCCCTACATGCTACAATATAAGCCCTACATCCAGCATTACACAACCTACATGTTTACAAAACAATAACGTTTTATAGTACTTACTAAACACAAAAAAGTATTTTTAACCATCTTAGCACTTACTCTTTGTTAAATAACTAAATATATATGGTTTTAAAATTGTTTTTAACTAAGCGAATGAAGTTTTAAAAAATAAACCCCACTATATACAGACCCCACATTCCGACATACATACCTATACTTCTACAAGTGCTTAGGAAAGGTAAACACAATCAGGTTCTCACTATAGTACATATCTATACATTTTTATGTAGTCTTGGATTAGACCCTTCCTTTAATTTGTCCTATTCTCTCTCTATTGACCAACTATTGTTATCTTTCGACCCTAACGCTATTAGAGTATTCGAAGGTTAGTAATGTTGATTTTACGTTCTTTTCTTTTTTTTTTATTATAAAACGATGATGACCTAGAGGTTTTACACTTTTAAACAATAAGGATAACTGGATGGAAAGGGAAACGACTATACAAAATAATAATAAAATATATCATTTTACTGCAGTGATAATTTAGAGTAATCAAGAATTTACGGGATTTATTAACTTCCAATGTTAATATTATTGAAAATTGTAGTTTTATTTGTATTTGAGTTTTACGTTTAAGCCTCAGGGATACAACAGCAGACAGTTGCCTTGAAATCGCGTTCAAGCACTTGCAGTCTTTTCTGATAACCTTACTTTTAACTTGCAAATATATGCATATGTACATTTATAGAGAAAACTCCAATGTATAATTTGCATATGAGAAAATATTTACGAAAACTTATTCCTATTACATATATCAATCACAGAATTCAGAAAATTACCAAAGTCATGTAAAATACTAATGAAACATACGATGGGGGTAACATTTGATTTTGTAACTGATGCAATGAAATAATAACGAGTTTCATTATACTTGGTGTACAGTACACAAGGATAAAACATAAGGATGTGGTGTTCCATATTACATGTATATTGTTTGGAAATCGCACGCAAGATTTTATATCTATCAACTTTTATTTTTATTTTGGATACATTTATGCAACAGAAAGCATTAAAAAGAACTCCAATGTATAATTATAAACCAAAAAATCATTACTCACCCTCAGTGGCACAGTATAGTGAATAAAGGCTTGGCAATCCCGAGGGACCCTTTCTGGATATTGTGGTAATTCCACGGGTATTCGGGGATCACCGTATCTAGATCACGGCATAATATATGCGATGCGCGCGCGCGCATGGTAGTCTAGACAAACCACAGTCGTTCACAGTGCGCCGAAGTCAGCGGACGTAAGTTGCGCGTTGTTGCAATTTAACCTGTTAGTAATAAACCTAAATGGCTACCTAAACCCTTAATTGCGGGGTCTGATCGACCCCCGGTTGTTACGTAGTCATTAGTAGGTCATCCGACTAAAATTGAGAACGAATTATTATGACCTAAAGGGTTAACGTAATTTTCCCATCACGCCTGTATAATTAGTAAATTACACCTCATCATAAGCTGGCTGTGAACATAGTGATTAGTTGGGTTTGAGACTAAGGGTTAGTTAACGATCCAATATATTTACTGGGTAAGTCCTAACACGTTATTCCAAACCCTCCTTCCGGAACCTTAAGCTATTCGAACGTCTCGACCAATCCAATAACCGGGGCAGATGTTCGCCTCAGTTGGTAGCAGAGACGTTCGCCGCAATATACTCAAATGTCATGTAGATTTGGGTTAGATCCCTTTGAACTCATTTATCAGATCTTTGTTAGTCAACTTTTGTTATCTTTCGACTAGGACGCTGTTAGAATGTTCGAATGTATTTATTTTATGCTCTTTTCTTCTTTTATTTTAATAGGCGAAGATGACCGAGAGATATTTTGCCTTTAAACAACAAGTAAAACAAAGTTCATCATTATGATTGGCTGTTTTCAAAAAACTTCAACTTAAACTAGTGTTTTCTAACCTATTTATATATAAATATCAATGGGTAATAATGATAATTTTAAATTTACTTTTTCTACAAATGATATCGTGTACGAGATATATACATGAACAAATTCCTACCTATTACATTAGTTTAACTTTGCATTATGATAAAGTAGGAAGATCACAAACGCCTGCATGGAACAGTTTCCTCCTGCTACTGCGAACCTTTAAATGAATTGCATTACCCTTAAGCTACATAGACGTGCAATTTGAGCCTTATACAAATTTATTGTTTTAATAATCCCTGAGATAATGAAGGAAAATTTGTTTTTACAGTGATGCAATTAGAAGTTATGTAAATTAGCTTACAGAAAGTACACACAGCCACCGTATGTATTTTATTATTTGAAAAAGATTAATTTTAACTATTGAACACATTGAGGTAATTGGATTGGTAAAAATTTAAAAAAAACAACTTAGGGTGAGTTGTTACAATGGTGCATCCACATGAGCGGAGGTGGTTAAAATGGTTTAAATACCCCCCAGGAATAATATACCACTGTTAGAATTTTCAACTACACTAATATAGGCTGTACATTATCGACCGCGTCCTCAGTCTTCTTCAGAAACAACTTATTTAGCCATTAAACTTTTTTGAACGAGAGTGAGGATCAAGAGGGATGGTTGTAGGATTAGATAATATAATTAACTAATTTTTCATCTCACTCTCACTCTCAAAATCTCTAACTTCATTGTCAGAATAATTTGTATTTTGAAGGAAACAAAATCTGTGTATTATTGGTTTCTATTTGCTTCTAAGCTATGTATCAACATTTATTGATATCATACAATCACAAAAAGTAAAAATTATTATTGATTTGGTTTTTCAAAAGTTTCGCTAAAGAAATCTACAGAAGTATTGTGATAGAAATTTTTGGGTTGAGATATTCTTGGATTCATCCCTTTTGATTAAAAAGAAGTTTTTTAAATATCTGTTTAAGTGGTAGTACATTTTATATGGAAGACAATACTTAGGTAAAATATCTCTTCCAATTTATAATAAGACACAATGTAACCTACAGGTTACCATGATTATTTTGAAAAAGAAAATACTTTTTTTAATAACAAAAAAGGTCCTACACTTTTTGCAACCCTAAACTAATGTCAAAATACAATTTTATTTTTATTTTACCCTAAAAGGTTAAAGGTTATTCTTGCCACAATAACTTTTCTTGAAATTGATATCCAAACTCCACCTTCCTCAGGATGTAGCGTATGCTGAATAATTACGTATGCATTCTTAGTATTCCATTTTAAGAATGTATCTACCCTGAAAGGTAAAACCAAACCGGTAAGAAAATTTTATTCCTTTTTCTGATTTAATGTTTTATGACAATACTGCATCATTGGATAATTTAATTAATAAATAAACTTACTTTTCTACCGTTAGTGACCCCTTTTGTTTTTGAGCTTTTGTCCACCACAATACTTTCTCTTATTGATTAGAGTAATACAATATATTCAATTTATAAAGTAACTCCCTTAAATAATATCGGGTTAGACAACTCAAAAATCGTGTTATTTATCTTGTATCATTTGGTAGAATGACTAATTTTCTAAAAGATACAAAGAAGCTTAAGTGATAAGGATGCGTCCTTCTTATGATAGGGATATGTAATCCTGGCACTAGAAGTGTCAAAAGAAGATCTAAGTTAAATCTTAAAGACGGTAAGGAAACTGGAATAAGATTAAACTTAGGTAAAACGTGTTAAACTGAATTTATTATAAAAATCTATTTAAGGATTCTCACAAAACGGAGTACAGGGAAAGTTTTCTGAATTGGTAAATAAAGTTGGTTTTGAGTTTTTTAAACAAATATAAGTTTTAAAGTTCATTGAGTCATTTTTTAATTTAAGTCTGTTTGTTTTGAGGCGTTGCACTCTACAGTCTAAAGGAGTGAATCGGTGTCGACCAATATGGAATATTGTTATATAAGTTACTAACTATATAATATATAGAAGCGTTTTGTTTTTTGTTTATTTTACAAGAGAAATGGAAGCTATTTATTTTTTAATACGTTTATTATGAACAAACTTTCTTCTTCATTTAATTTTTATTGAAAATTAAGTCAAAGTATAATTAATTGTAAAATCAAATAAAAGACAGAGAAAATTAAATTGAAAAGGGAAATATTAACTATACCTTGCCTTGAAATTTAGGAAAATTCTATGAAAAAGTCATTAACAAATATGAAAATAATCTTAAGAAAATACGCGCTTTCGGTTTTTCGTAGTAAATGTAAAATTAAAAATTAATGGCATTCCTTGAGCCGACTGATTTTGCAATGTCAATTTTTTTCTGCAATGATTTTTACTTTATCTGAAGACATATTAGGTGTTCCTTTCTAGGATAATATCAAAGGAAGGTTGTTACCAAGCCAGTAGTTTCTTATAACCACCAAAAGGGAAACTGTTCTTCAACTTACAGGAAGGATGATACAAAACATCCTCCCACGGGTAATATTAAGAAACCAATTATCTTCTGTTGGGAATAATGTTCGGTTTGATGTTACTTAGACTTTGTTATTGCAGAGACTCTACGTGAAGATTTTGTTTTTAGATTTGAAAATCGTTCTAAATTGATAATTTTATTGATTCAACATCTTGCAACGGTTCCCAAAATCTAGTCAACATTTAATGGGAATTATAATAATAATGTTTCAACATAAACATAAAATGAAAAACACACTTTTCTTGTCTTATCTCTTGATAAATACAAGATGACAAACTGTGTAATGACATCACGTTTAAGAACTTTAGGAGATGGCTATGATGATGCTTACTTAGCAAGTATACTAATTATAGGGAAATTTTGGTGATTGTCAATAATTTCAACCTCTGTTTTTTCCTGATATTTACGTTTCATTGGCTCAGGAAGCTGAAAAACTAATTTAAGACTCTTTGTCATTAGGGGAAAGTTTAGGCGCGTTGCTAGAAAATATAAAATCCGAACTGCATTTATTACAAAATACACTATTAGGCAACATCTCGTCAAAACATAACCTCTAAATGGCACTCCAGATACTAAAAACTGTATTTACAGTATAAAATGTGAATGCGATAGGCAATACATAGGCGAGAAAAAAAGACCTCTAAACATAAGAATAAAAGAACACAAAAATAACACGCGATTAGGCCTAGTAGATAAATCATAAATTGTCGAACATATATGCTCCGAAAATCATGTTTAATTGGGAAGAAGCAAAAATAATACGCCGCGAAAATAATTTATATAAACGAAAAATAATTGAAGCATCATACATAAAAATAACGGACAGCCCAATCAGCCAAACTTGTATAGAAATTAGGCCCTTGTAGTTACCTCTTAATAAAAATAAGCTTAAAATTAAAAATAAACAAAATCTTAAAGAAAAAAAGACTGAAGTTTTAACTGTTGAAAGCGAAGGAATTATTACGCGTTCAAAGGCTAGGAAATTAAAAGAGAAGATGCTTGTAGGCGGTAACTACCGGTTTCTTAACTCCTCCCCCTCTCAGTTGGCAGATTGTTTCACGACCGTTAGTTGTTCTATGACTGTGGTTGTGATCAGACCTATTTTGGTTGGTATTTGTCAGTTGCTGTGTACTCCGTTCATGATCTCTTTTGACTTGTGGTTTCCTGATCACATGTGAGTTTCTTTTTAGTTTTTGACAGCTCAGGGTTTGTCCTGAGTGTTTTTTCATTAGGTTTAGTTTCTGAACATAGGCCTAGACATCTAGGCGTGTGTTGTGTCTGCATGTTTTAATTTGTAGTTAGGCAATTGATAACGGTACCGTAGTTGATTTATACTCTCGAAACGTCGTACATTGTTTCTTATACACAAATGATGGCAAATGTCCGAACAAACAATAATATTATTACAAATATTCCTCTCAATTAATATGTTTATTGACTCAAACGCGTTACGGAGATTATTATGTATAATTAAGGGTAGTGGTATAGTACCAGGTGAGTTATAATTTTATTATTGTTCCTCAGGCATCACTGAAGATGACATTATCGTTGAAACGCGTTAGGTTATTAATGGTATCATCTTTGAGAAAGTTTGATGTTAATTTTTTTCACTAATTAGTATAATGTCGCTACTTTTTTACACACTCTCTCTATCTCTCTCACACACACGTACACGCATACACACAAACCTACATAAATATAGACTATATTTAGACTTGATCATGAACAATTTAAAAAAGTATTTGCAAGAAGCTTCAAGAAATAGGTTACGTAAGTTTTCATTATTGGTTGTAGATTTGATACCATCTGTTAGGTGTTTAGGAAAATATTTAAAAGTAGATTTTTACAACGTTTCCTTTAAAAAAAAAAATATGATTTAGTAAGCGTGTTCAATTAACTGAGATTTTTTAAAAATTAACTGAGAATTTTTTAAAATTAACAGATTTTTTTCAATTAACTGAGATTTTTTTTCAATTAATTGAGAATTTTTTTAATTAACTGAAAATGTTTTTCAATTAACTGATTTTTTTTTCTTTATTTTAATAACTGACAATTTTTTTTTCAATTACAACTGGAAAATAATCATAAAATACGAAACAAGGCTAAATACATTAAAGTAAATTTTATATTATTTGTAGAAATGTAATATATAACTATGCTATTTCTAAGACAAAACAGACATCAACAATTTAAATTTTACCTTCTATAAAAAATAAATTTATTAAAATAAAATATTAAACAGTTATCTTAACCTAAAATTTAGAATTCAAGCTGAATAGCACATTATTAGAAATTTTACTGTCAATTCGATTCTTTCAATATTAGTCTCTCTAGATCCAGAAATCAGAAGGGTGGGGGTAAGTTACTTTCTTGTTGCGACGCGTATCGGACGTCATGGAGCTCTGATAACCCGATGTACAGTAGCGGTTAGATGTTATGGTAACTCTATACCTAACAACATTCAATATTATCATCTTTACAATATAAAACACGCTGAGATAAAATCAGCGGCCTATATACCGGGTGTTTAAAAATATTAATATTCCAAGATATTTACTTTGAGAAAATCCATACAAAACGCAACTCTAGATGTGTGACCTTACTATGGTTCACAACATTCTCATACATTTAACTGTCACATTTTGCTGGGGAACGTCCTGCAGAGGAAGTTGTGAAAATCTTCAATGTAAGCATAGGTATAGTAGTAATTCATTGTAAAGGTCTTTGTAAGAAGAACACATTGCCGCAAACCCGACCTCAAAAAGACAATTAAATCAGAAATGGCACCTCTCCAAAGGTTGTTTTCCTTCAGTATAACCAATGACTACATAAATACTATAAGACACGACATAGGATAGGGAAATAGTCTACGCTTTACGGGTGCTGTTCGTCACAAGTTTGACACACAGCTATCAGAAAGCGCTAGCAGCAGGTGCTTGACTGTACGCATCCCACTTGGTTGAGACTGTACAACTGTTGACACAGCATAGTCAGTGTTGTCAGTTCGTGCGCTGAGATAAGCGATTTTCGACCTACCCTCGCATCTCTGGTCCCATATGTGGCATCAGTGCGCAACTGAAATATTGTTTGACCGTAGAGCCACCTAGCGCCAGTCACATCAACTTCAGATTCTCTAGCAAAGAGCGACAGCTCCACACCCTAGCGGGTATTGGTCAACTCAAGAATAAGCGTAGAATATTTAACATGGCCATGTCGTGTCTTATAGTATTTATGTAGTCATTGGTATAACTAACAAGGCAAATAACGGTGTAGTAGGGTCAGATATCATATATTTATATTTTATTCTTTTGTAGTAGTAACATTATTGTAAAAATACAAACATTACATTTACTAGGGCTTTCATGGTTTTTTATTTCTGATTAAAAGATGCAGAATTGAATATAGAGTAAACCCTGAAAAAATCAGTTTGAAACCTCAAAGTATTTATGACAAATAGCAGTTTTGTTTGCTAGATTTTAACATTTCCACTTGTAAACCCTTTTTAAAACGCCTGTAGCTCTTTAACTGTTAATCGTAATGATATCAACTTTTACACGAGGAAAGAAAAAGATTCAAATTTTACTGTGGTTTTATTAAAACGAAAATATCTTTTATAATGTCTGAGAAATAACTCGTGAAAACAGCCAATTTTCAAACTTTGCAAAATCGTAAGGGTACGTTACCAATTTTTTAAGCCGAAAAGTGAGTTTTTGATTTTTGAATGTTTCAATAGCTTATTAGAAGGAGAATTAAATTAGGAATAAAGGCGTGCTATTAAAATTTCATAATGTTTAATATTTGTTTCATTTTTATCCATATTTTTTTATTAAAATGTCAACATTTAACAATACCAATGATATGCACATTAATAGCCCACTTCTGGTTGATCTAATGAGAGAAATAACCAGGGTTTTCCATTGAGCTTTGTGTTTAGTCTTATCTTATCAAAAGAGAATGTCAAGCTTGTTTGATAGGTCATGATTGGCTGTATATTATCATAACAGATTTATTGATATTTTCTTGAGGTATTCAAGTTCAGTTAAGTTCTTCCATCCAATGGCAGTGTCACTTACTGAGATGGATAATTCTGATAATGAGGGGTATATGGGTACAGAATTCGTTCAAGAAGAGGGAAGACACTTGTTTAATAATACTCACCCCAATAGGCCCCCTATTAACAATGCAACAAGGAAGCTTATTATATTGAGACACCATTTGTTTCGCTCAAATCTCTAATTTGTTATAATAAGTAAAACGCGCAGTTAGTTGTATATTTAAGAATAACCTCTAATTGTTTCACATGCCACATAAACTCTCCGTCATTCTA
The DNA here is from genome assembly GCA_963513935.1 of Aphrophora alni. Classification (NCBI taxonomy): domain Eukaryota; kingdom Metazoa; phylum Arthropoda; class Insecta; order Hemiptera; family Aphrophoridae; genus Aphrophora; species Aphrophora alni. The sequence continues at coordinate 156,977,703 of OY740765.1, read as the reverse complement.
ACCGCGTAATCACTTAAAATTCAGAGTCTAATGAAAGGAGTTGAAATTAATTTTCACTTTTGTCGGTTACACTTGAAACGTAATTTTGTTTTACTTGCTATTTAAAACAGTGTTTTACGTTTATCAATTTGAATCCTGTAAAACAAATTTCATTAAAATCATTCCAACCTCTCGTATCTTGTAAAGTCTTTTCTCTTTCTCCACTCGGAAACTGACTGTAGTGAGTACGGAATTAGCAATCCCGAGGGATGCTAGCTTGATCTATAGAATTTTTAATGCAGTCTTGGTTTAAATCCCTCTCTTTTATCATTTCCATCAAGTCTCTTTTGAGCTACTTTTCTTCTCTTACGCCAATCATGGGCTATGGTTCTTAATTTTACTTTGATTTTTCATCTTCTATTTTTCTGATAACTTGGAGGTTTTCTCCTTTAAACAAGAGAAAAACAAATTTTGTCTTACTTTTTTCTGATAAATTCTAACCATATTTATTTTTTGGGGAGTCTGAAACCATTAAAATTCATTTTGGGACATTAAGGACACATTTCAGAAAAAACGATTAAAATCTTAAGCCTGGTTTGGAGCAAATATAGTTTTAACGTGTTTATTTTTTCAGTTTTCAAAGTATAAACAAATTTTACTTTAAAGTTAGTGTATTTTACGTGGTTGTTACAATCCAAAACAACCACGATTTCTGTTATGAACAAAATTAGAAGAACGATTTCTGAAAAATCAACAACAATGGAAAAAACTTTAAAACGAAAATGCCCAAAGCGGATATATCAACTTAAATTTCAACCATAATTTTTCCTCCTATTCATAATAATTTCCCTCGAAATGTAGAATGAAAATAAATGTAGAAATATAGTGCCAAACATTTGTTTAGAGTTTCAATAACTATGAAATTGCAAATTTTATCCTAATAAACAAAAAACAAGTCAACTGATCTAAGTCAATTTATGAATGAAAACTGTACCTACGTGTTCCAGGAGAATATCAGTTGCAGAAGGAAAGCTTCTATATTGCTGTGGATATTTAGCATATAATAATTAATTAATTCCCAAATTCATGTAAAGCTGATTAACAATTATAATTTGTAATTAATAAAAGTAAAAAGTTATGGCGCAGCAATTTATATCACTCAATAAACATCATTAAGTTATTATTCTTTTTATAAAGGTCTACTGTAAATTTAAACATTTAAGAATTAAATTTAAGTCATGAAAATATTAACAGTGTTAAATCAGACAGATAATCTTGATCAAAGAGGATTCGACGGAAAAGATAAGGAGGACAAAGTGACACAGACAGGGACGTATTTCTAAAAAGGAAGAAAGACATTCATCTAGGGAGACTAAATTTAAGAATGTAAATAAAGAAGAAAGGAAAGAATAAAATGCGCCTAAGTTTTCCACGCTCCTTTTAACAACATTAAAAACTTCACCAACTGAATGGTTTACACTTTCTGTTAATGAAAAGAATGGCATTTCAAATATAAAATTAATGGTTTTACATTGTATAAAATCTACCCCTCTATCTTTTGAACAACATATCAGAGATACAGTTCGTCAAAGAAGTTATTCATATAGGAAGTAATAAGATGTACTTACTGTTCCTTTGATCCTAATTACTGTAGTTAGAGAAAATCCTGGAATTAAGGGTAAAAAACAGATTACAGTTTCTTGAACTCCAATACTTGACCTCCAATAATCACTTTTCATTACATAGAATTTTGTTCAAAATTCGGTAATTAAAAATTTTTATCTTTAATTTTATAAACTACTTAGAGTCTTAAGTTACCGATAATTACGAAATTGATCTTATTATCAATATTGAAAAATGTAATATTTAAGAGGAATAAGAATTCGTACAACTATACTATTGTGAATAAAATTTGTGCAATATTTTAACACCGATTATTAGTTTTACTACGGATGTGTGTATGAGAAAGTTTGTGCAATATTTTTTAACGATTATTAGTTTTAGAATTTATGTATGATAAAGTTTGAGAATATTTTGACAGATTATTAGTTTTAGTATTTATAGACTTTCAAAAGTCGCTTACCACACTTGGGAATAAACAAAATAACAAAAAGCAAACTTTTTGTCAAAAGTAAAATGTTTATTAATATTAGACCCTTATTTAAAATTTAAAATTGTTAAAAAAAGTGCCTTCCAATAAATTATTAAACAGCTATGAAAGCATATTAATTGCTAAGACTGAAAATTCAAAATTACTAAATTCTGACAAATGCCCTATTCCTAATTCATGCATGTTCTCTTTGTTAAAACCAAGATAGACCTTTTAGGTTGTTAAGTAATAGAATTTTGAGCATAATTTTTATGATTCATGTAAAAGTTTATATTTGTATATATTATTAAAGATAGACCTTTTTATGTTGTTAAGTTATGGAATTTTCAACATAGTTTTTATCATTCTTGTAGAAGTAAATATTTGTATCTGTTTTTAATATTCTGGTTTAATATGTTAATAGAATTTTGTAACATAGCTTGTATTATTCGTATTCTTGTTTAATATGTTAAGAGAATAGATTAGCATAGTTTTTATTCATGTATCAGTAAAAAAGAAAAATCGTATGTACTATTAATATTCTAGTTAATATGTTAACATAATTAGTTTTTTTGAGATGAAAAAATATTTATATTTTTTATTCTATTTGATAGATAAAAGATGATCTTAAACAGTATCTAACAAAGCCGAAATCTATCTTAACAAAATGTAGCATAGCGGAACATCTATTAAAAACTAACCATAAAACCGACCTTAAAAATTTTAAATTGTTAAAAAAGTGCCTTCCAATAAATTATTAAATAGCTATGAAAGCATATTAATTGCTAAGACTGAAAATTCAAAATTATTCAATTCTGACAAAGGCCCTATTCCTAATTCATGCTTGTTCTCTTTGTTAAAACCAACATAGACCTTTTAGGTTGTTAAGTAATAGAATTTTTAGAATAGTTTATATAATTCATGTGAAAGTTATTATTTGTACCTATCATTAATATTCTGGTTTAATATATTAATAGATTTTTTTAGCATAATTCTTATGATTCATGTAAAAGTTTATATTTGTATCTATTATTTAAGATACACCTTTTTATGTTGTTAAGTTATGGAATTTTCAACATAGTTTTTATCATTCTTGTAGAAGTAAATATTTGTATCTATTTTTAATATTCTAGTTTAATATGTTAATAGAACATAGCTTGTATTATTCGTATTCTTGTTTAATATGATAAGAGAACAGATTAGCATACAGTATAACAAACACACAGAACACAATTCTCATAAAAAATACGCCTAAGTATCAGACGCGTTTCAACGACAAGGTCGTCCTCTTCAGTGATACACCAGCTACACCAACCAAACCACAACTTGTGTTCTGTGTGTTTGTTATACTGTGTAGTTTTTCTCATAAGTCAAGCTCAACATTTAATACAGATTAGCATAGTTTTTATTCATATATCATTAAAAAATTTGTATCTACTTTTAATATTCTAGTTAATATTTTAACATAATTAGTTTTGGGATGAATATATTGTAAACATGTAAACATCTTTGTAGGTTAGAGGATTGGGCCTTCCCCACTCCAGGTAACAGTACAGGTATTTGAACTGTCAACCCGATTGTTGATAGGTTAATGCACCAGAGGAGTGGGGTAGAGAAACTGGTCACTTTAGTTGTAAATAGTTTTAATTTAGTCTTTGTTAAGATTCCCTCTCAAGTGACAACTTTGTTGTTGTAATAGCTATAAGGGTTTAATAGGAATAAACATTTTACTTTTGACAAAATGTTTGTTTTATGTTATTTTGTTTATTCTCAAGTGTGGAAAGGGACTTTTGAAAGTGTATATATTGTCACCACAGTGCTCTGGTCTTTGTTTTAGTATTTATGTGAGAGAAAGTTTGATCAATATTTTTGACCGATTACTAGTTTTAGTATTTATGTCCGAAAAAATTTGTGCAATATTATTGACCGTTTATTAGTTTTAGTATGTACGTGTGGGAAAGTTTGTGAAATATTTTGACAGATTATTAGTTCTAGTATTTATGTATGAGAAAGTTTTTGCAATATTTTTGGCCAATTATTAGCTTAAGTATTTATGTATGAGAAAGATTGTGCAATATTTTTGGCCAATTATTAGCTTAAGTATTTATGTATGAGAAAGATTGTGCAATATTTTTGACCGATTATTAGTTTTAGTATTTATGTATTCGAAAGAGTGTGCAATATTTTTGACCGATTATTAGTTTTAGTATTTATGTATTAGAAAGTTTGTGAGCTTGATTCCTATTTACCCCATGCTAATAGTATTCTGTACCTGGCGCGCCTAAAGAAGTTTACATTTCAAAAAGTTTGACAATTATTTATATAGTTTTAATTGCTATTTTAATTTTGTTGCAGATTCATTATGGCAGCACATTATTCAACATCGACGACATCAATAGAAAAAAGTACAAGTGTTTTTTGAGTTTTGTATTAAAAAGACTAAAACAGTGGTGAAAAAGTGAATTTAAAAAATAATGTAATTGGATATATTTTATTTTTATTGTTATTTAAAAAAAAACATTTTTTTATATATATTTACAAATTTGTTACATCAATAAATATTTTTATTGAAATAATTGGCTTGCGTTTTATTTTTAGTAGATAACAATACTTTCTCCATTGTAAAACGTGAATTTATATAGAAAGTTATTGCTTAGTTTGATGTCTGGTAGAGTACAGCACTTTCTTACATTTAAACAGGAAGTATCAGGAGAATATAATGTTAAAAGAGGTCAATGCAGCTGTGATTCAATCGTCAGAGTTGCCATGAATATTTCAATACCAATAGACCTCGTAACAACTTATATTCACTGGCTGCTATCAAATCATATTCACTTGATAACAGGATTTTGTGGTTTAAAATAATATCAGGAGAATATAATGTTAAAGGAGGTAAATGTCGACGGCGATTCAAGTTTCAATTCAGGTACACCTTCTATCAAATCATATTAACTTGATAATATGATTTTACGGTTTAAAAGCAATACCAGGAGAATATAATGTTAAAGGAGGTACATGTCAACTGCAATTCAGTTTTTAATTCAGATAGATCTTCTATCAAATCATATTCACCTGATAACAGGATTTTGTCGTTTTACCGCAGTATTCGGATAATATAAACTTAAAGGAGACGGATGTTAACTGTGATTCAATTTTCAATTCAGATAGACCTCATATCAAACCATATTTACTTAATAACAGGATCTTGTCGTTTAAAGCAGTATCAGAAAAATATAATGCTAAAGGAGGTGGATGTTAACCGTTATTCAGATTGTCATTTCAAATTGAGGACCTATTAAATCATATTAAATTGTAGAGACGGGGATACTAGAGAACAAGAGTGGTGGGAGTGACCACGTGACTTAAGAACCGCCCCTTTCCCCTCCCCACCTCTCTTGCCCCACCTCTTGCCTCTCACTGATCTCTTGCCCCGCCCTTACCCTTCCTGATACCTCTCCCTAATTCCCTCCACTATCCGCCATTTTGTAACGTCATTTGGTGACGCCATTTTGTGTCCTATTATGTCCCCTTCACCCTTGCCTACTCCTCCCTGCCGCCATTTTAGTTGTTGTCTGCTCCTCCTTATTCGCCATTTTGTATAGGTTTACGGGAGAATCTACTCCACTCCTTAACTAAACGAGGTGGATGGTACCTGTCATTCGATTGTTAATTTATATAGACCTCCTATCAAATCATATTCAGTTAATAGGATTTTGTGGTTTAAAGCAATATCAAGAAAATATAATGTTAAAGGAGGTAGATGTCAACTGCGATTCAGTTTTCAATTTAGATAAACCTTCTATCAAATAATATTCACCTGATAACAGGATTTTGTCGTTTTACATCAGTATCAGGAGAATATAATTTTAAAGGAGGTGGATGTTACTGTGATTTAGGTTTCTATTCAGATAGACCTCCTATCAAATCATATTTACTTAATAACAGGATTTTGTCGTTTAAAGCAGTATCAGGAAAATATAATGCTAAAGGAGGTGCATGTTAACCGTCATTCAGATTGTCATTTCAAATAGACCTCCTATTAAATCATATCCACTTGAAGTAGAGACGAGGATACTAGAGAACAAGAGTGGTGGGGTGACCAAGAGACTTAAGAACCGCTCCACCTCTCTTGCCCAACCCCTCCCCACCCTTCTCTCTTGCCCCGCCTCTTTCCCTTCCTGATACCTCTCCCTATCAACTATTTTGTGACGTCATTTGGGGACCCTATTTTGTGTCCTATCACGTCCCCTTCACCCTTGCCTGCCCTACCCTTTCTGCCTTCCCCTCCCTGCCGCCATTATTGTTGTTGTCTGCTCCTCCCCATGCGCCATTTTGTATAGGTTTATGGGAGAATCAACTCCGCTCCTAAACTAAAGGAGGTAGATTGTAACTGCCAATCAGATTGTTAATTCTAATAGACATCCTATCAAATTATATTCACATGATAATAGGATTTTTTGGATTAAAAGCAATATCAGGAGCATAGCGGTTCTTGTGAATTTTTCAGGGTTTACTCTCCTTTCAATTCTGCATCTTTTAATATACATATCATTTGTTTAAAATATTTAAATCTTTTTTGAAAAAAATTTAAACTGCAATTACTCGTTAACACTTTGAGATTTCAAAATGTTTTTTAAGGGTTCACTATGTATTCAATTCTGCATCTTTGATGTGCATATCATTGGTATTGTAAAATGTTGAAATATTTACAAAAAAACAGATAAAAATGCAAAAAATATTTAAAATTTTGAAATTTCTATAGCACCCCTCTACTCCAAATACAATTCTGCCTATATTATGCTATAAAAACAATCCAAAATCCAAAACTCACTTTTTTGCCTAAAAAAACTGTAATGGGGGACCCTTATGATTTTTAAAAGTTCGAAAATTGCCTGTATTCACGAGTTAATTACTCGGAAACTAATAAAGATATATTTAAACCCTTATGATTTTTAAAAGTTAGAAAATTGCCTGTATTCATGAGTTAATTACTCGGAAACTAATAAAAATATTTTCGATTTGAAAAAACCATAGTAAAATTTGAACTTTCTTCTTTCGTTATGTAGAAGTTCATATCATTCCTGTGTATAGTTAAGGAGCTACAGGCGTTTTAAAAAGGTATTGCAAGTGGCGAAACGTGAAATGTTAAAATCTTATGTTTTTATTAACATATAAATTGTAATAACTCTTAAACCTTTTGGAATTTTAAAGTAAATGTTTCAGGGTTTATTCCACTTTCAATTCTACATCTTTTAATATCCATATAATTTAAAAAAAAAATATTTTGATCTTTTTTGAAAAGAATTTAAACTGCAATTACTCGTAAACCCTTAGAGATTTCTAAGTGTTTTTTTAAGGGTTCACTCTGTATTCAATTCTGCATCTTTTGATGTGCATATCATTGGTATTGTAAAATGTTGAAATGTTTACAAAAAAATAGATAAAAATGAAATAAATATTAAAAATTATGAAACTTCAATAGCACCCCTCTACTCCAAATTCAATTCTGCCTATATTATGCTATAAAAACAATCCAAAATCCAAAACTCACTTTTTCGCCTAAAAAAACTGTAAGGGGGACCCTTATGATTTTTAAAAGTTCGAAAATTGCCTGTATTCACGAGTTATTTACTCGGAAACTAATAAAGATATTTTCGATTTGAAAAAACCATAGTAACATGTGAACTTTCTTCTTTCGTTATATATAAGTTCATATCATTACTGTGTATAGTTAGGGAGCTAGAGGCGTTTAAACAGGTATTGCAAGTGGCAAAACGTGATATGTTAAAATCTGGTGTTTTTATTAACATATAAATTGTAATAACTCTAAACCTTTTGGAATTTTAAAGTGAATGTTTCAGGGTTTATTCCACTTTCAATTCTACATCTTTTAATATCCATATAATGTTTTAAAAAATATTTTGATCTTTTTTGAAAAGAATTTAAACTGCAATTACTCGTAAACCCTTAGAGATTTCAAAGTGTTTTTTTAAGGGTTCACTCTGTATTCAATTCTGCATCTTTTGATGTGCATATCATTGGTATTGTAAAATGTTGAAATGTTTACAAAAAAATAGATAAAAATGAAAAAAATATTAAAAATTATGAAACTTCAATAGCACTCCTCTACTCCAAATTCAATTCTGCCTATATTATGCTATAAAAACAATCCAAAATCCAAAACTCACTTTTTCGCCTAAAAAAACTGTAAGGGGGGACCCTTATGATTTTTAAAAGTTTGAAAATTGCCTGTATTCACGAGTTAATTACTCGAAAACTTATAAAGATATTTTCGATTTGAAAAAACCATAGTAAAATTTGAACTTTCTTCTTTCGTTATGTATAAGTTCATATCATTACTATGTATAGTTAGGGAGCTACAAGCGTTTTAAAAAGGTATTGCAAGTGGCGAAACGTGAAATGTTAAAATCTTATGTTTTTATTAACATATAAATTGTAATAACTCTTAAACCTTTTGGAATTTTAAAGTGAATGTTTCAGGGTTTATTCCACTTTCAATTCTACATCTTTTAATATCCATATAATTTTAAAAAAAAATATTTTGATCTTTTTTGAAAAGAATGTAAACTGCAATTACTCGTAAACCCTTAGAGATTTCTAAGTGTTTTTTTAAGGGTTCACTCTGTATTCAATTCTGCATCTTTTGATGTGCATATCATTGTTATTGTAAAATGTTGAAATGTTTACAAAAAAATAGATAAAAATGAAAAAAATATTAAAAATTATGAAACTTCAATAGCACTCCTCTACTCCAAATTCAATTCTGCCTATATTATGCTATAAAAACAATCCAAAATCCAAAACTCACTTTTTCGCCTAAAAAAACTGTAAGGGGGGACCCTTATGATTTTTAAAAGTTTGAAAATTGCCTGTATTCACGAGTTAATTACTCGAAAACTTATAAAGATATTTTCAATTTGAAAAAACCATAGTAAAATTTGAACTTTTTTCTTTCGTTATGTATAAGTTCATATCATTACTATGTATAGTTAAGGAGCTACAGGCGTTTTAAAAAGGTATTGCAAGTGGCGAAACGTGAAATGTTAAAATCTTATGTTTTTATTAACATATAAATTGTAATAACTCTTAAACCTTTTGGAATTTTAAAGTGAATGTTTCAGGGTTTATTCTACTTTCAATTCTACATCTTTTAATATCCATATAATTTTTTTAAAAATATTTTGATCTTTTTTGAAAAGAATTTAAACTGCAATTACTCGTAAACCCTTAGAGATTTCAGAGTGTTTTTTTAAGGGTTCTCTCTGTATTCAATTCTGCATCTTTTGACGTGCATATCATTGGTATTGTAAAATATTGAAATGTTTACAAAAAAATAGATAAAAATGAAAAAAATATTAAAAATTTTGAAACTTCAATAGCACCCCTCTACTCCAAATTCAATTCTGCCTATATTATGCTATAAAAACAATCCAAAATCCGAAACTCACTTTTTCGCCTAAAAAAACTGTAAGGGGGGACCCTTATGATTTTTAAAAGTTTGAAAATTGCCTGTATTCACGAGTTAATTACTCAAAAACTTATAAAGATATTTTCGATTTGAAAAAACCATAGTAAAATTTGAACTTTTTTCTTTCGTTATGTATAAGTTCATATCATTCCTGTGTATAGTTAAGGAGCTACAGGCGTTTTAAAAAGGTATTGCAAGTGGCGAAACGTGAAATGTTAAAATCTTATGTTTTTATTAACATATAAATTGTAATAACTCTTAAACCTTTTGGAATTTTAAAGTAAATGTTTCAGGGTTTATTCCACTTTCAATTCTACATCTTTTAATATCCATATAATTTTAAAAAAAAATATTTTGATCTTTTTTGAAAAGAATTTAAACTGCAATTACTCGTAAACCCTTAGAGATTTCTAAGTGTTTTTTTAAGGGTTGACTCTGTATTCAATTCTGCATCTTTTGATGTGCATATCATTGGTATTGTAAAATGTTGAAATGTTTACAAAAAAATAGATAAAAATGAAATAAATATTAAAAATTATGAAACTTCAATAGCACCCCTCTACTCCAAATTCAATTCTGCCTATATTATGCTATAAAAACAATCCAAAATCCAAAACTCACTTTTTCGCCTAAAAAAACTGTAAGGGGGACCCTTATGATTTTTAAAAGTTCGAAAATTGCCTGTATTCACGAGTTATTTACTCGGAAACTAATAAAGATATTTTCGATTTGAAAAAACCATAGTAACATGTGAACTTTCTTCTTTCGTTATATATAAGTTCATATCATTACTGTGTATAGTTAGGGAGCTAGAGGCGTTTAAACAGGTATTGCAAGTGGCAAAACGTGATATGTTAAAATCTGGTGTTTTTATTAACATATAAATTGTAATAACTCTAAACCTTTTGGAATTTTAAAGTGAATGTTTCAGGGTTTATTCCACTTTCAATTCTACATCTTTTAATATCCATATAATGTTTTAAAAAATATTTTGATCTTTTTTGAAAAGAATTTAAACTGCAATTACTCGTAAACCCTTAGAGATTTCAAAGTGTTTTTTTAAGGGTTCACTCTGTATTCAATTCTGCATCTTTTGATGTGCATATCATTGGTATTGTAAAATGTTGAAATGTTTACAAAAAAATAGATAAAAATGAAAAAAATATTAAAAATTATGAAACTTCAATAGCACTCCTCTACTCCAAATTCAATTCTGCCTATATTATGCTATAAAAACAATCCAAAATCCAAAACTCACTTTTTCGCCTAAAAAAACTGTAAGGGGGGACCCTTATGATTTTTAAAAGTTTGAAAATTGCCTGTATTCACGAGTTAATTACTCGAAAACTTATAAAGATATTTTCGATTTGAAAAAACCATAGTAAAATTTCAACTTTCTTCTTTCGTTATGTATAAGTTCATATCATTACTATGTATAGTTAGGGAGCTACAAGCGTTTTAAAAAGGTATTGCAAGTGGCGAAACGTGAAATGTTAAAATCTTATGTTTTTATTAACATATAAATTGTAATAACTCTTAAACCTTTTGGAATTTTAAAGTGAATGTTTCAGGGTTTATTCCACTTTCAATTCTACATCTTTTAATATCCATATAATTTAAAAAAAAATATTTTGATCTTTTTTGAAAAGAATGTAAACTGCAATTACTCGTAAACCCTTAGAGATTTCTAAGTGTTTTTTTAAGGGTTCACTCTGTATTCAATTCTGCATCTTTTGATGTGCATATCATTGGTATTGTAAAATGTTGAAATGTTTACAAAAAAATAGATAAAAATGAAAAAAATATTAAAAATTATGAAACTTCAATAGCACTCCTCTACTCCAAATTCAATTCTGCCTATATTATGCTATAAAAACAATCCAAAATCCAAAACTCACTTTTTCGCCTAAAAAAACTGTAAGGGGGGACCCTTATGATTTTTAAAAGTTTGAAAATTGCCTGTATTCACGAGTTAATTACTCGAAAACTTATAAAGATATTTTCGATTTGAAAAAACCATAGTAAAATTTGAACTTTCTTCTTTCGTTATGTATAAGTTCATATCATTACTATGTATAGTTAGGGAGCTACAAGCGTTTTAAAAAGGTATTGCAAGTGGCGAAACGTGAAATGTTAAAATCTTATGTTTTTATTAACATATAAATTGTAATAACTCTTAAACCTTTTGGAATTTTAAAGTGAATGTTTCAGGGTTTATTCCACTTTCAATTCTACATCTTTTAATATCCATATAATTTTAAAAAAAATATTTTGATCTTTTTTGAAAAGAATGTAAACTGCAATTACTCGTAAACCCTTAGAGATTTCTAAGTGTTTTTTTAAGGGTTCACTCTGTATTCAATTCTGCATCTTTTGATGTGCATATCATTGTTATTGTAAAATGTTGAAATGTTTACAAAAAAATAGATAAAAATGAAAAAAATATTAAAAATTATGAAACTTCAATAGCACTCCTCTACTCCAAATTCAATTCTGCCTATATTATGCTATAAAAACAATCCAAAATCCAAAACTCACTTTTTCGCCTAAAAAAACTGTAAGGGGGGACCCTTATGATTTTTAAAAGTTTGAAAATTGCCTGTATTCACGAGTTAATTACTCGAAAACTTATAAAGATATTTTCAATTTGAAAAAACCATAGTAAAATTTGAACTTTCTTCTTTCGATATGTATAAGTTCATATCATTACTATGTATAGTTAAGGAGCTACAGGCGTTTTAAAAAGGTATTGCAAGTGGCGAAACGTGAAATGTTAAAATCTTATGTTTTTATTAACATATAAATTGTAATAACTCTTAAACCTTTTGGAATTTTAAAGTGAATGTTTCAGGGTTTATTCTACTTTCAATTCTACATCTTTTAATATCCATATAATTTTTTTAAAAATATTTTGATCTTTTTTGAAAAGAATTTAAACTGCAATTACTCGTAAACCCTTAGAGATTTCAGAGTGTTTTTTTAAGGGTTCTCTCTGTATTCAATTCTGCATCTTTTGACGTGCATATCATTGGTATTGTAAAATATTGAAATGTTTACAAAATAATAGATAAAAATGAAAAAAATATTAAAAATTTTGAAACTTCAATAGCACCCCTCTACTCCAAATTCAATTCTGCCTATATTATGCTATAAAAACAATCCAAAATCCGAAACTCACTTTTTCGCCTAAAAAAACTGTAAGGGGGGACCCTTATGATTTTTAAAAGTTTGAAAATTGCCTGTATTCACGAGTTAATTACTCAAAAACTTATAAAGATATTTTCGATTTGAAAAAACCATAGTAAAATTTGAAATTTTTTCTTTCGTTATGTATAAGTTCATATCATTACTATGTATAGTTAGGGAGCTACAGGCGTTTTAAAAAGGTATTGCAAGTGGCGAAACGTGAAATGTTAAAATCTTATGTTTTTATTAACATATAAATTGTAATAACTCTTAAACCTTTTGGAATTTTAAAGTGAATGTTTCAGGGTTTATTCCACTTTCAAGTCTACATCTTTTAATATCCATATAATGTTTTAAAAAATATTTTGATCTTTTTTGAAAATAATTTAAACTGCAATTACTCGTAAACCCTTAGAGATTTCAAAGTGTTTTTTTAAGGGTTCACTCTGTATTCAATTCTGCATCTTTTGATGTGCATATAATTGGTATTGTAAAATGTTGAAATGTTTACAAAAAAATAGATAAAAATGAAAAAAATATTAAAAATTATGAAACTTCAATAGCACTCCTCTACTCCAAATTCAATTCTGCCTATATTATGCTATAAAAACAATCCAAAATCCAAAACTCACTTTTTCGCCTAAAAAAACTGTAAGGGGGGACCCTTATGATTTTTAAAAGTTTGAAAATTGCCTGTATTCACGAGTTAATTACTCGAAAACTTATAAAGATATTTTCGATTTGAAAAAACCATAGTAAAATTTGAATTTTCTTCTTTCGTTATGTATAAGTTCATTTCATTACTATGTATAGTTAGGGAGCTACAGGCGTTTTAAAAAGGTATTGCAAGTGGCGAAACGTGAAATGTTAAAATCTTATGTTTTTATTAACATATAAATTGTAATAACTCTTAAACCTTTTGGAATTTTAAAGTGAATGTTTCAGGGTTTATTCCACTTTCAATTCTACATCTTTTAATATCCATATAATGTTTTAAAAAATATTTTGATCTTTTTTGAAAAGAATTTAAACTGCAATTACTCGTAAACCCTTAGAGATTTCAAAGTGTTTTTTTTAGGGTTCACTCTGTATTCAATTCTGCATCTTTTGATGTGCATATCATTGGTATTGTAAAATATTGAAATGTTTTCAAAAAAATAGATAAAAATGAAAAAAATATTAAAAATTTTGAAACTTCAAAAGCACCCCTCTACTCCAAATTCAATTCTGCCTATATTATGCTATAAAAACAATCCAAAATCCAAAACTCACTTTTTCGCCTAAAAAAACTGTAAGGGGGGATATTATGATTTTTAAAAGTTTGAAAATTGCCTGTATTCACGAGTTAATTACTCGAAAACTTATAAAGATATTTTCGATTTGAAAAAACCATAGTAAAATTTCAACTTTCTTCTTTCGTTATGTATAAGTTCATATCATTACTATGTATAGTTAGGGAGCTACAGGCGTTTTAAAAAGGTATTGCAAGTGGCGAAACGTGAAATGTTAAAATCTTATGTTTTTATTAACATATAAATTGTAATAACTCTTAAACCTTTTGGAAATTTAAAGTGAATGTTTCAGGGTTTATTCCACTTTCAATTCTACATCTTTTAATATCCATATAATGTTTTAAAAAATATTTTGATCTTTTTTCAAAAGAATTTAAACTGCAATTACTCGTAAACCCTTAGAGATTTCAAAGTTTTTTTTTAAGGGTTCACTCTGTATTCAATTCTGCATCTTTTGATGTGCATATCATTGGTATTGTAAAATATTGAAATGTTTACAAAAAAATAGATAAAAATGAAAAAAATAATAAAAATTTTGAATTTTCAATAGCACCCCTCTACTCCAAATTCAATTCTGCCTATATTATGCTATAAAAACAATCCAAAATCCAAAACTCACTTTTTCGCCTAAAAAAACTGTAAGGGGGGATATTATGATTTTTAAAAGTTTGAAAATTGCCTGTATTCACGAGTTAATTACTCGAAAACTTATAAAGATATTTTCGATTTGAAAAAACCATAGTAAAATTTCAACTTTCTTCTTTTGTTATGTATAAGTTCATATCATTACTATGTATAGTTAGGAAGCTACAGGTGTTTTAAAAAGGTATTGCAAGTGGCGAAACGTGAAATGTTAAAATCTTATGTTTTTATTAACATATAAATTGTAATAACTCTTAAACCTTTTGGAATTTTAAAGTGAATGTTTCAGGGTTTATTCCACTTTCAATTCTACATCTTTTAATATCCATATAATGTTTTAAAAAATATTTTGATCTTTTTTCAAAAGAATTTAAACTGCAATTACTCGTAAACCCTTAGAGATTTCAAAGTTTTTTTTTAAGGGTTCACTCTGTATTCAATTCTGCATCTTTTGATGTGCATATCATTGGTATTGTAAAATATTGAAATGTTTACAAAAAAATAGATAAAAATGAAAAAAATATTAAAAATTTTGAATTTTCAATAGCACCCCTCTACTCCAAATTCAATTCTGCCTATATTATGTTATAAAAACAATCCAAAATCTAAAACTCACTTTTTCGCCTAAAAAAACTGTAAGGGGGGATATTATGATTTTTAAAAGTTTGAAAATTGCCTGTATTCACGAGTTACTTACTCGAAAACTTATAAAGATATTTTCGATTTGAAAAAACCATAGTAAAATTTGAACTTTCTTCTTTCGTTATGTATAATTCCATTTCATTACTATGTATAGTTAGGGAGCTACAGGCGTTTTAAAAAGGTATTGCAAGTGGCGAAACGTGAAATGTTAAAATCTTATGTTTTTATTAACATATAAATTGTAATAACTCTTAAACCTTTTGGAATTTTAAAGTGAATGTTTCAGGGTTTATTCCACTTTCAATTCTATATCTTTTAATATCCATATAATTTTAAAAAAAATATTTTGATCTTTTTTGAAAAGAATTTAAACTGCAATTACTCGTAAACCCTTAGAGATTTCTAAGTGTTTTTTTAAGGGTTCACTCTATATTCAATTCTGCATCTTTTGATGTGCATATCATTGGTATTGTAAAATGTTGAAATGTTTACAAAAAAATAGATAAAAATGAAAAAAATATTAAAAATTTTGAAACTTCAATAGCACCCCTCTACTCCAAATTCAATTCTGCCTATATTATGCTATAAAAACAATCCAAAATCCAAAACTCACTTTTTCGCCTAAAAAAACTGTAAGGGGGGATATTATGATTTTTAAAAGTTTGAAAATTGCCTGTATTCACGTGTTAATTACTCAAAAACTTATAAAGATATTTTCGATTTGAAAAAACCATAGTAAAATTTCAACTTTCTTCTTTTGTTATGTATAAGTTCATATCATTACTTTGTATAGTTAGGGAGCTACAGGCGTTTTAAAAAGGTATTGCAAGTGGCGAAACGTGAAATGTTAAAATCTTATGTTTTTATTAACATATAAATTGTAATAACTCTTAAACCTTTTGGAATTTTAAAGTGAATGTTTCAGGGTTTATTCCACTTTCAATTCTACATCTTTTAATATCCACATAATGTTTTAAAAAATATTTTGATCTTTTTTCAAAAGAATTTAAACTGCAATTACTCGTAAACCCTTAGAGATTTCAAAGTTTTTTTTTAAGGGTTCACTCTGTATTCAATTCTGCATCTTTTGATGTGCATATCATTGGTATTGTAAAATATTGAAATGTTTACAAAAAAATAGATAAAAATGAAAAAAATATTAAAAATTATGAAACTTCAATAGCACTCCTCTACTCCAAATTCAATTCTGCCTATATTATGCTATAAAAACAATCCAAAATCCAAAACTCACTTTTTCGCCTAAAAAAACTGTAAGGGGGGACCCTTATGATTTTTAAAAGTTTGAAAATTGCCTGTATTCACGAGTTAATTACTCGAAAACTTATAAAGATATTTTCGATTTGAAAAAACCATAGTAAAATTTGAACTTTCTTCTTTCGTTATGTATAAGTTCATTTCATTACTATGTATAGTTAGGGAGCTACAGGCGTTTTAAAAAGGTATTGCAAGTGGCGAAACGTGAAATGTTAAAATCTTATGTTTTTATTAACATATAAATTGTAATAACTCTTAAACCTTTTGGAATTTTAAAGTGAATGTTTCAGGGTTTATTCCACTTTCAATTCTATATCTTTTAATATCCATATAATTAAAAAAAAAAATATTTTGATCTTTTTTGAAAAGAATTTAAACTGCAATTACTCGTAAACCCTTAGAGATTTCTAAGTGTTTTTTTAAGGGTTCACTCTGTATTCAATTCTGCATCTTTTGATGTGCATATCATTGGTATTGTAAAATGTTGAAATGTTTACAAAAAAATAGATAAAAATGAAAAAAATATTAAAAATTTTGAAACTTCAATAGCACCCCTCTACTCCAAATTCAATTCTGCCTATATTATGCTATAAAAACAATCCAAAATCCAAAACTCACTTTTTCGCCTAAAAAAACTGTAAGGGGGGACCCTTATGATTTTTAAAAGTTTGAAAATTGCCTGTATTCACGAGTTAATTACTCGAAAACTTATAAAGATATTTTCGATTTGAAAAAACCATAGTAAAATTTGAACTTTCTTCTTTCGTTATGTATAAGTTCATATCATTACTATGTAAAGTTAGGGAGCTACAGGCGTTTTAAAAAGGTATTGCAAGTGGCGAAACGTGAAATGTTAAAATTTTATGTTTTTATTACCATATAAATTGTAATAACTCTTAAACCTTTTGGAATTTTAAAGTGAATGTTTCAGGGTTTATTCCACTTTCAATTCTACATCTTTTAATATCCATATAATTTTAAAAAAATATTTTGATCTTTTTTGAAAAGAATTTAAACTGCAATTACTCGTAAACCCTTAGAGATTTCTAAGTGTTTTTTTAAGGGTTCACTCTGTATTCAATTCTGCATCTTTTGATGTGCATATCATTGGTATTGTAAAATGTTGAAATGTTTACAAAAAAATAGATAAAAATGAAAAAAATATTAAAAATTATGAAACTTCAATAGCACTCCTCTACTCCAAATTCAATTCTGCCTATATTATGCTATAAAAACAATCCAAAATCAAAAACTCATTTTTTCGCCTAAAAAAACTGTAAGGGGGGAGACCCTTATGATTTTTAAAAGTTTGAAAATTGCCTGTATTCACGAGTTAATTACTCGAAAACTTATAAAGATATTTTCGATTTGAAAAAACCATAGTAAAATTTGAACTTTCTTCTTTCGTTATGTATAAGTTCATTTCATTACTATGTATAGTTAGGGAGCTACAGGCGTTTTAAAAAGGTATTGCAAGTGGCGAAACGTGAAATGTTAAAATCTTATGTTTTTATTAACATATAAATTGTAATAACTCTTAAACCTTTTGGAATTTTAAAGTGAATGTTTCAGGGTTTATTCCACTTTCAATTCTACATCTTTTAATATCCATATAATGTTTTAAAAATTATTTTGATCTTTTTTGAAAAGAATTTAAACTGCAATTACTCGTAAACCCTTAGATATTTCTAAGTGTTTTTTTTAAGGGTTCACTCTGTATTCAATTCTGCATCTTTTGATGTGCATATCATTGGTATTGTAAAATGTTGAAATGTTTACAAAAAAATAGATAAAAATGAAAAAAATATTAAAAATTATGAAACTTCAATAGCACTCCTCTACTCCAAATTCAATTCTGCCTATATTATGCTATAAAAACAATCCAAAATCCAAAACTCACTTTTTCGCCTAAAAAAACTGTAAGGGGGGACCCTTATGATTTTTAAAAGTTTGAAAATTGCCTGTATTCACGAGTTAATTACTCGAAAACTTATAAAGATATTTTCAATTTGAAAAAACCATAGTAAAATTTCAACTTTCTTCTTTCGTTATGTATAAGTTCATATCATTACTATGTATAGTTAGGGAGCTACAGGCGTTTTAAAAAGGTATTGCAAGTGGCGAAACGTGAAATGTTAAAATCTTATGTTTTTATTAACATATAAATTGTAATAACTCTTAAACCTAATGGAATTTTAAAGTGAATGTTTCAGGGTTTATTCCACTTTCAATTCTACATCTTTTAATATCCATATAATTTAAAAAAAAAAAATTTTTATCTTTTTTGAAAAGAATGTAAACTGCAATTACTCGTAAACCCTTAGAGATTTCTAAGTGTTTTTTTAAGGGTTCACTCTGTATTCAATTCTGCATCTTTTGATGTGCATATCATTGGTATTGTAAAATGTTGAAATGTTTACAAAAAAATAGATAAAAATGAAAAAAATATTAAAAATTTTGAAACTTCAATAGCACCCCTCTACTCCAAATTCAATTCTGCCTATATTATGCTATAAAAACAATCCAAAATCCAAAACTCACTTTTTCGCCTAAAAAAACTGTAAGGGGGGACCCTTATGATTTTTAAAAGTTTGAAAATTGCCTGTATTCACGAGTTAATTACTCGAAAACTTATAAAGATATTTTCGATTTGAAAAAACCATAGTAAAATTTGAACTTTCTTCTTTCGTTATGTATAAGTTCATATCATTACTATGTAAAGTTAGGGAGCTACAGGCGTTTTAAAAAGGTATTGCAAGTGGCGAAACGTGAAATGTTAAAATTTTATGTTTTTATTACCATATAAATTGTAATAACTCTTAAACCTTTTGGAATTTTAAAGTGAATGTTTCAGGGTTTATTCCACTTTCAATTCTACATCTTTTAATATCCATATAATTTTAAAAAAATATTTTGATCTTTTTTGAAAAGAATTTAAACTGCAATTACTCGTAAACCCTTAGAGATTTCTAAGTGTTTTTTTAAGGGTTCACTCTGTATTCAATTCTGCATCTTTTGATGTGCATATCATTGGTATTGTAAAATGTTGAAATGTTTACAAAAAAATAGATAAAAATGAAAAAAATATTAAAAATTATGAAACTTCAATAGCACTCCTCTACTCCAAATTCAATTCTGCCTATATTATGCTATAAAAACAATCCAAAATCAAAAACTCATTTTTTCGCCTAAAAAAACTGTAAGGGGGGAGACCCTTATGATTTTTAAAAGTTTGAAAATTGCCTGTATTCACGAGTTAATTACTCGAAAACTTATAAAGATATTTTCGATTTGAAAAAACCATAGTAAAATTTGAACTTTCTTCTTTCGTTATGTATAAGTTCATTTCATTACTATGTATAGTTAGGGAGCTACAGGCGTTTTAAAAAGGTATTGCAAGTGGCGAAACGTGAAATGTTAAAATCTTATGTTTTTATTAACATATAAATTGTAATAACTCTTAAACCTTTTGGAATTTTAAAGTGAATGTTTCAGGGTTTATTCCACTTTCAATTCTACATCTTTTAATATCCATATAATGTTTTAAAAATTATTTTGATCTTTTTTGAAAAGAATTTAAACTGCAATTACTCGTAAACCCTTAGATATTTCTAAGTGTTTTTTTTAAGGGTTCACTCTGTATTCAATTCTGCATCTTTTGATGTGCATATCATTGGTATTGTAAAATGTTGAAATGTTTACAAAAAAATAGATAAAAATGAAAAAAATATTAAAAATTATGAAACTTCAATAGCACTCCTCTACTCCAAATTCAATTCTGCCTATATTATGCTATAAAAACAATCCAAAATCCAAAACTCACTTTTTCGCCTAAAAAAACTGTAAGGGGGGACCCTTATGATTTTTAAAAGTTTGAAAATTGCCTGTATTCACGAGTTAATTACTCGAAAACTTATAAAGATATTTTCAATTTGAAAAAACCATAGTAAAATTTCAACTTTCTTCTTTCGTTATGTATAAGTTCATATCATTACTATGTATAGTTAGGGAGCTACAGGCGTTTTAAAAAGGTATTGCAAGTGGCGAAACGTGAAATGTTAAAATCTTATGTTTTTATTAACATATAAATTGTAATAACTCTTAAACCTAATGGAATTTTAAAGTGAATGTTTCAGGGTTTATTCCACTTTCAATTCTACATCTTTTAATATCCATATAATTTAAAAAAAAAAAATTTTTATCTTTTTTGAAAAGAATGTAAACTGCAATTACTCGTAAACCCTTAGAGATTTCTAAGTGTTTTTTTAAGGGTTCACTCTGTATTCAATTCTGCATCTTTTGATGTGCATATCATTGTTATTGTAAAATGTTGAAATGTTTACAAAAAAATAGATAAAAATGAAAAAAATATTAAAAATTATGAAACTTCAATAGCACTCCTCTACTCCAAATTCAATTCTGCCTATATTATGCTATAAAAACAATCCAAAATCCAAAACTCACTTTTTCGCCTAAAAAAACTGTAAGGGGGGACCCTTATGATTTTTAAAAGTTTGAAAATTGCCTGTATTCACGAGTTAATTACTCGAAAACTTATAAAGATATTTTCAATTTGAAAAAACCATAGTAAAATTTGAACTTTTTTCTTTCGTTATTTATAAGTTCATATCATTACTATGTATAGTTAAGGAGCTACAGGCGTTTTAAAAAGGTATTGCAAGTGGCGAAACGTGAAATGTTAAAATCTTATGTTTTTATTAACATATAAATTGTAATAACTCTTAAACCTTTTGGAATTTTAAAGTGAATGTTTCAGGGTTTATTCTACTTTCAATTCTACATCTTTTAATATCCATATAATTTTTTTAAAAATATTTTGATCTTTTTTGAAAAGAATTTAAACTGCAATTACTCGTAAACCCTTAGAGATTTCAGAGTGTTTTTTTAAGGGTTCTCTCTGTATTCAATTCTGCATCTTTTGATGTGCATATCATTGGTATTGTAAAATATTGAAATGTTTACAAAAAAATAGATAAAAATGAAAAAAATATTAAAAATTTTGAAACTTCAATAGCACCCCTCTACTCCAAATTCAATTCTGCCTATATTATGCTATAAAAACAATCCAAAATCCGAAACTCACTTTTTCGCCTAAAAAAACTGTAAGGGGGGACCCTTATGATTTTTAAAAGTTTGAAAATTGCCTGTATTCACGAGTTAATTACTCAAAAACTTATAAAGATATTTTCGATTTGAAAAAACCATAGTAAAATTTGAACTTTCTTCTTTCGTTATGTATAAGTTCATATCATTACTATGTATAGTTAGGGAGCTACAGGCGTTTTAAAAAGGTATTGCAAGTGGCGAAACGTGAAATGTTAAAATCTTATGTTTTTATTAACATATAAATTGTAATAACTCTTAAACCTTTTGGAATTTTAAAGTGAATGTTTCAGGGTTTATTCCACTTTCAAGTCTACATCTTTTAATATCCATATAATGTTTTAAAAAATATTTTGATCTTTTTTGAAAAGAATTTAAACTGCAATTACTCGTAAACCCTTAGAGATTTCAAAGTGTTTTTTTAAGGGTTCACTCTGTATTCAATTCTGCATCTTTTGATGTGCATATCATTGGTATTGTAAAATATTGAAATGTTTACAAAAAAATAGATAAAAATGAAAAAAATATTAAAAATTTTGAATTTTCAATAGCACCCCTCTACTCCAAATTCAATTCTGCCTATATTATGCTATAAAAACAATCCAAAATCTAAAACTCACTTTTTCGCCTAAAAAAACTGTAAGGGGGGATATTATGATTTTTAAAAGTTTGAAAATTGCCTGTATTCACGAGTTACTTACTCGAAAACTTATAAAGATATTTTCGATTTGAAAAAACCATAGTAAAATTTCAACTTTCTTCTTTCGTTATGTATAAGTTCATATCATTACTATGTATAGTTAGGGAGCTACAGGCGTTTTAAAAAGGTATTGCAAGTGGCGAAACGTGAAATGTTAAAATCTTATGTTTTTATTAACATATAAATTGTAATAACTCTTAAACCTAATGGAATTTTAAAGTGAATGTTTCAGGGTTTATTCCACTTTCAATTCTACATCTTTTAATATCAATATAATGTTTTAAAAAATATTTTGATCTTTTTTGAAAAGAATTTAAACTGCAATTACTCGTAAACCCTTAGAGATTTCAAAGTGTTTTTTTAAGGGTTCACTCTGTATTCAATTCTGCATCTTTTGATGTGCATATCATCGGTATTGTAAATTATTGAAATGTTTACAAAAAAATAGATAAAAATGAAAAAAATATTAAAAATTTTGAAACTTCAATAGCACCCCTCTACTCCAAATTCAATTCTGCCTATGTTATGCTATAAAAACAATCCAAAATCCAAAACTCACTTTTTCGCCTAAAAAAACTGTAAGGGGGGGACCCTTATGATTTTTAAAAGTTTGAAAATTGCCTGTATTCACGAGTTAATTACTCGAAAACTTATAAAGATATTTTCGATTTGAAAAAACCATAGTAAAATTTGAACTTTCTTCTTTCGTTATGTATAATTCCATTTCATTACTATGTATAGTTAGGGAGCTACAGGCGTTTTAAAAAGGTATTGCAAGTGGCGAAACGTGAAATGTTAAAATCTTATGTTTTTATTAACATATAAATTGTAATAACTCTTAAACCTTTTGGAATTTTAAAGTGAATGTTTCAGGGTTTATTCCACTTTCAATTCTATATCTTTTAATATCCATATAATTTTAAAAAAAATATTTTGATCTTTTTTGAAAAGAATTTAAACTGCAATTACTCGTAAACCCTTAGAGATTTCTAAGTGTTTTTTTAAGGGTTCACTCTGTATTCAATTCTGCATCTTTTGATGTGCATATCATTGGTATTGTAAAATGTTGAAATGTTTACAAAAAAATAGATAAAAATGAAAAAAATATTAAAAATTTTGAAACTTCAATAGCACCCCTCTACTCCAAATTCAATTCTGCCTATATTATGCTATAAAAACAATCCAAAATCCAAAACTCACTTTTTCGCCTAAAAAAACTGTAAGGGGGGATATTATGATTTTTAAAAGTTTGAAAATTGCCTGTATTCACGTGTTAATTACTCAAAAACTTATAAAGATATTTTCGATTTGAAAAAACCATAGTAAAATTTCAACTTTCTTCTTTCGTTATGTATAAGTTCATATCATTACTTTGTATAGTTAGGGAGCTACAGGCGTTTTAAAAAGGTATTGCAAGTGGCGAAACGTGAAATGTTAAAATCTTATGTTTTTATTAACATATAAATTGTAATAACTCTTAAACCTTTTGGAATTTTAAAGTGAATGTTTCAGGGTTTATTCCACTTTCAATTCTACATCTTTTAATATCCACATAATGTTTTAAAAAATATTTTGATCTTTTTTCAAAAGAATTTAAACTGCAATTACTCGTAAACCCTTAGAGATTTCAAAGTTTTTTTTTAAGGGTTCACTCTGTATTCAATTCTGCATCTTTTGATGTGCATATCCTTGGTATTGTAAAATATTGAAATGTTTACAAAAAAATAGATAAAAATGAAAAAAATATTAAAAATTATGAAACTTCAATAGCACTCCTTTACTCCAAATTCAATTCTGCCTATATTATGCTATAAAAACAATCCAAAATCCAAAACTCACTTTTTCGCCTAAAAAAACTGTAAGGGGGGACCCTTATGATTTTTAAAAGTTTGAAAATTGCCTGTATTCACGAGTTAATTACTCGAAAACTTATAAAGATATTTTCGATTTGAAAAAACCATAGTAAAATTTGAACTTTCTTCTTTCGTTATGTATAAGTTCATTTCATTACTATGTATAGTTAGGGAGCTACAGGCGTTTTAAAAAGGTATTGCAAGTGGCGAAACGTGAAATGTTAAAATCTTATGTTTTTATTAACATATAAATTGTAATAACTCTTAAACCTTTTGGAATTTTAAAGTGAATGTTTCAGGGTTTATTCCACTTTCAATTCTATATCTTTTAATATCCATATAATTAAAAAAAAAAATATTTTGATCTTTTTTGAAAAGAATTTAAACTGCAATTACTCGTAAACCCTTAGAGATTTCTAAGTGTTTTTTTAAGGGTTCACTCTGTATTCAATTCTGCATCTTTTGATGTGCATATCATTGGTATTGTAAAATGTTGAAATGTTTACAAAAAAATAGATAAAAATGAAAAAAATATTAAAAATTTTGAAACTTCAATAGCACCCCTCTACTCCAAATTCAATTCTGCCTATATTATGCTATAAAAACAATCCAAAATCCAAAACTCACTTTTTCGCCTAAAAAAACTGTAAGGGGGGACCCTTATGATTTTTAAAAGTTTGAAAATTGCCTGTATTCACGAGTTAATTACTCGAAAACTTATAAAGATATTTTCGATTTGAAAAAACCATAGTAAAATTTGAACTTTCTTCTTTCGTTATGTATAAGTTCATATCATTACTATGTAAAGTTAGGGAGCTACAGGCGTTTTAAAAAGGTATTGCAAGTGGCGAAACGTGAAATGTTAAAATTTTATGTTTTTATTACCATATAAATTGTAATAACTCTTAAACCTTTTGGAATTTTAAAGTGAATGTTTCAGGGTTTATTCCACTTTCAATTCTACATCTTTTAATATCCATATAATTTAAAAAAAATATTTTGATCTTTTTTGAAAAGAATTTAAACTGCAATTACTCGTAAACCCTTAGAGATTTCTAAGTGTTTTTTTAAGGGTTCACTCTGTATTCAATTCTGCATCTTTTGATGTGCATATCATTGGTATTGTAAAATGTTGAAATGTTTACAAAAAAATAGATAAAAATGAAAAAAATATTAAAAATTATGAAACTTCAATAGCACTCCTCTACTCCAAATTCAATTCTGCCTATATTATGCTATAAAAACAATCCAAAATCAAAAACTCATTTTTTCGCCTAAAAAAACTGTAAGGGGGGAGACCCTTATGATTTTTAAAAGTTTGAAAATTGCCTGTATTCACGAGTTAATTACTCGAAAACTTATAAAGATATTTTCGATTTGAAAAAACCATAGTAAAATTTGAACTTTCTTCTTTCGTTATGTATAAGTTCATTTCATTACTATGTATAGTTAGGGAGCTACAGGCGTTTTAAAAAGGTATTGCAAGTGGCGAAACGTGAAATGTTAAAATCTTATGTTTTTATTAACATATAAATTGTAATAACTCTTAAACCTTTTGGAATTTTAAAGTGAATGTTTCAGGGTTTATTCCACTTTCAATTCTACATCTTTTAATATCCATATAATGTTTTAAAAATTATTTTGATCTTTTTTGAAAAGAATTTAAACTGCAATTACTCGTAAACCCTTAGATATTTCTAAGTGTTTTTTTTAAGGGTTCACTCTGTATTCAATTCTGCATCTTTTGATGTGCATATCATTGGTATTGTAAAATGTTGAAATGTTTACAAAAAAATAGATAAAAATGAAAAAAATATTAAAAATTATGAAACTTCAATAGCACTCCTCTACTCCAAATTCAATTCTGCCTATATTATGCTATAAAAACAATCCAAAATCCAAAACTCACTTTTTCGCCTAAAAAAACTGTAAGGGGGGGGACCCTTATGATTTTTAAAAGTTTGAAAATTGCCTGTATTCACGAGTTAATTACTCGAAAACTTATAAAGATATTTTCAATTTGAAAAAACCATAGTAAAATTTCAACTTTCTTCTTTCGTTATGTATAAGTTCATATCATTACTATGTATAGTTAGGGAGCTACAGGCGTTTTAAAAAGGTATTGCAAGTGGCGAAACGTGAAATGTTAAAATCTTATGTTTTTATTAACATATAAATTGTAATAACTCTTAAACCTAATGGAATTTTAAAGTGAATGTTTCAGGGTTTATTCCACTTTCAATTCTACATCTTTTAATATCCATATAATTTTAAAAAAAATATTTTGATCTTTTTTGAAAAGAATGTAAACTGCAATTACTCGTAAACCCTTAGAGATTTCTAAGTGTTTTTTTAAGGGTTCACTCTGTATTCAATTCTGCATCTTTTGATGTGCATATCATTGTTATTGTAAAATGTTGAAATGTTTACAAAAAAATAGATAAAAATGAAAAAAATATTAAAAATTATGAAACTTCAATAGCACTCCTCTACTCCAAATTCAATTCTGCCTATATTATGCTATAAAAACAATCCAAAATCCAAAACTCACTTTTTCGCCTAAAAAAACTGTAAGGGGGGACCCTTATGATTTTTAAAAGTTTGAAAATTGCCTGTATTCACGAGTTAATTACTCGAAAACTTATAAAGATATTTTCAATTTGAAAAAACCATAGTAAAATTTGAACTTTTTTCTTTCGTTATTTATAAGTTCATATCATTACTATGTATAGTTAAGGAGCTACAGGCGTTTTAAAAAGGTATTGCAAGTGGCGAAACGTGAAATGTTAAAATCTTATGTTTTTATTAACATATAAATTGTAATAACTCTTAAACCTTTTGGAATTTTAAAGTGAATGTTTCAGGGTTTATTCTACTTTCAATTCTACATCTTTTAATATCCATATAATTTTTTTAAAAATATTTTGATCTTTTTTGAAAAGAATTTAAACTGCAATTACTCGTAAACCCTTAGAGATTTCAGAGTGTTTTTTTAAGGGTTCTCTCTGTATTCAATTCTGCATCTTTTGATGTGCATATCATTGGTATTGTAAAATATTGAAATGTTTACAAAAAAATAGATAAAAATGAAAAAAATATTAAAAATTTTGAAACTTCAATAGCACCCCTCTACTCCAAATTCAATTCTGCCTATATTATGCTATAAAAACAATCCAAAATCCGAAACTCACTTTTTCGCCTAAAAAAACTGTAAGGGGGGACCCTTATGATTTTTAAAAGTTTGAAAATTGCCTGTATTCACGAGTTAATTACTCAAAAACTTATAAAGATATTTTCGATTTGAAAAAACCATAGTAAAATTTGAACTTTCTTCTTTCGTTATGTATAAGTTCATATCATTACTATGTATAGTTAGGGAGCTACAGGCGTTTTAAAAAGGTATTGCAAGTGGCGAAACGTGAAATGTTAAAATCTTATGTTTTTATTAACATATAAATTGTAATAACTCTTAAACCTTTTGGAATTTTAAAGTGAATGTTTCAGGGTTTATTCCACTTTCAAGTCTACATCTTTTAATATCCATATAATGTTTTAAAAAATATTTTGATCTTTTTTTAAAAGAATTTAAACTGCAATTACTCGTAAACCCTTAGAGATTTCAAAGTGTTTTTTTAAGGGTTCACTCTGTATTCAATTCTGCATCTTTTGATGTGCATATCATTGGTATTGTAAAATGTTGAAATGTTTACAAAAAAATAGATAAAAATGAAAAAAATATTAAAAATTATGAAACTTCAATAGCACTCCTCTACTCCAAATTCAATTCTGCCTATATTATGCTATAAAAACAATCCAAAATCCAAAACTCACTTTTTCGCCTAAAAAAACTGTAAGGGGGGACCCTTATGATTTTTAAAAGTTTGAAAATTGCCTGTATTCACGAGTTAATTACTCGAAAACTTATAAAGATATTTTCGATTTGAAAAAACCATAGTAAAATTTGAATTTTCTTCTTTCGTTATGTATAAGTTCATTTCATTACTATGTATAGTTAGGGAGCTACAGGCGTTTTAAAAAGGTATTGCAAGTGGCGAAACGTGAAATGTTAAAATCTTATGTTTTTATTAACATATAAATTGTAATAACTCTTAAACCTTTTGGAATTTTAAAGTGAATGTTTCAGGGTTTATTCCACTTTCAATTCTACATCTTTTAATATCCATATAATGTTTTAAAAAATATTTTGATCTTTTTTGAAAAGAATTTAAACTGCAATTACTCGTAAACCCTTAGAGATTTCAAAGTGTTTTTTTAAGGGTTCACTCTGTATTCAATTCTGCATCTTTTGATGTGCATATCATTGGTATTGTAAAATATTGAAATGTTTACAAAAAAATAGATAAAAATGAAAAAAATATTAAAAATTTTGAAACTTCAATAGCACCCCTCTACTCCAAATTCAATTCTGCCTATATTATGCTATAAAAACAATCCAAAATCCAAAACTCACTTTTTCGCCTAAAAAAACTGTAAGGGGGGATATTATGATTTTTAAAAGTTTGAAAATTGCCTGTATTCACGAGTTAATTACTCGAAAACTTATAAAGATATTTTCGATTTGAAAAAACCATAGTAAAATTTCAACTTTCTTCTTTCGTTATGTATAAGTTCATATCATTACTATGAATAGTTAGGGAGCTACAGGCGTTTTAAAAAGGTATTGCAAGTGGCGAAACGTGAAATGTTAAAATCTTATGTTTTTATTAACATATAAATTGTAATAACTCTTAAACCTTTTGGAAATTTAAAGTGAATGTTTCAGGGTTTATTCCACTTTCAATTCTACATCTTTTAATATCCATATAATGTTTTAAAAAATATTTTGATCTTTTTTCAAAAGAATTTAAACTGCAATTACTCGTAAACCCTTAGAGATTTCAAAGTTTTTTTTTAAGGGTTCACTCTGTATTCAATTCTGCATCTTTTGATGTGCATATCATTGGTATTGTAAAATATTGAAATGTTTACAAAAAAATAGATAAAAATGAAAAAAATATTAAAAATTTTGAATTTTCAATAGCACCCCTCTACTCCAAATTCAATTCTGCCTATATTATGCTATAAAAACAATCCAAAATCCAAAACTCACTTTTTCGCCTAAAAAAACTGTAAGGGGGGATATTATGATTTTTAAAAGTTTGAAAATTGCCTGTATTCACGAGTTAATTACTCGAAAACTTATAAAGATATTTTCGATTTGAAAAAACCATAGTAAAATTTCAACTTTCTTCTTTTGTTATGTATAAGTTCATATCATTACTATGTATAGTTAGGGAGCTACAGGTGTTTTAAAAAGGTATTGCAAGTGGCGAAACGTGAAATGTTAAAATCTTATGTTTTTATTAACATATAAATTGTAATAACTCTTAAACCTTTTGGAATTTTAAAGTGAATGTTTCAGGGTTTATTCCACTTTCAATTCTACATCTTTTAATATCCATATAATGTTTTAAAAAATATTTTGATCTTTTTTCAAAAGAATTTAAACTGCAATTACTCGTAAACCCTTAGAGATTTCAAAGTTTTTTTTTAAGGGTTCACTCTGTATTCAATTCTGCATCTTTTGATGTGCATATCATTGGTATTGTAAAATATTGAAATGTTTACAAAAAAATAGATAAAAATGAAAAAAATATTAAAAATTTTGAATTTTCAATAGCACCCCTCTACTCCAAATTCAATTCTGCCTATATTATGCTATAAAAACAATCCAAAATCTAAAACTCACTTTTTCGCCTAAAAAAACTGTAAGGGGGGATATTATGATTTTTAAAAGTTTGAAAATTGCCTGTATTCACGAGTTAATTACTCGAAAACTTATAAAGATATTTTCGATTTGAAAAAACCATAGTAAAATTTCAACTTTCTTCTTTCGTTATGTATAAGTTCATATCATTACTATGTATAGTTAGGGAGCTACAGGCGTTTTAAAAAGGTATTGCAAGTGGCGAAACGTGAAATGTTAAAATCTTATGTTTTTATTAACATATAAATTGTAATAACTCTTAAACCTAATGGAATTTTAAAGTGAATGTTTCAGGGTTTATTCCACTTTCAATTCTACATCTTTTAATATCAATATAATGTTTTAAAAAATATTTTGATCTTTTTTGAAAAGAATTTAAACTGCAATTACTCGTAAACCCTTAGAGATTTCAAAGTGTTTTTTTAAGGGTTCACTCTGTATTCAATTCTGCATCTTTTGATGTGCATATCATTGGTATTGTAAATTATTGAAATGTTTACAAAAAAATAGATAAAAATGAAAAAAATATTAAAAATTTTGAAACTTCAATAGCACCCCTCTACTCCAAATTCAATTCTGCCTATGTTATGCTATAAAAACAATCCAAAATCCAAAACTCACTTTTTCGCCTAAAAAAACTGTAAGGGGGGGACCCTTATGATTTTTAAAAGTTTGAAAATTGCCTGTATTCACGAGTTAATTACTCGAAAACTTATAAAGATATTTTCGATTTGAAAAAACCATAGTAAAATTTGAACTTTCTTCTTTCGTTATGTATAAGTTCATTTCATTACTATGTATAGTTAGGGAGCTACAGGCGTTTTAAAAAGGTATTGCAAGTGGCGAAACGTGAAATGTTAAAATCTTATGTTTTTATTAACATATAAATTGTAATAACTCTTAAACCTTTTGGAATTTTAAAGTGAATGTTTCAGGGTTTATTCCACTTTCAATTCTACATCTTTTAATATCCATATAATTTTAAAAAAATATTTTGATCTTTTTTGAAAAGAATTTAAACTGCAATTACTCGTAAACCCTTAGAGATTTCTAAGTGTTTTTTTAAGGGTTCACTCTGTATTCAATTCTGCATCTTTTGATGTGCATATCATTGGTATTGTAAAATGTTGAAATGTTTACAAAAAAATAGATAAAAATGAAAAAAATATTAAAAATTATGAAACTTCAATAGCACTCCTCTACTCCAAATTCAATTCTGCCTATATTATGCTATAAAAACAATCCAAAATCAAAAACTCATTTTTTCGCCTAAAAAAACTGTAAGGGGGGAGACCCTTATGATTTTTAAAAGTTTGAAAATTGCCTGTATTCACGAGTTAATTACTCGAAAACTTATAAAGATATTTTCGATTTGAAAAAACCATAGTAAAATTTGAACTTTCTTCTTTCGTTATGTATAAGTTCATTTCATTACTATGTATAGTTAGGGAGCTACAGGCGTTTTAAAAAGGTATTGCAAGTGGCGAAACGTGAAATGTTAAAATCTTATGTTTTTATTAACATATAAATTGTAATAACTCTTAAACCTTTTGGAATTTTAAAGTGAATGTTTCAGGGTTTATTCCACTTTCAATTCTACATCTTTTAATATCCATATAATTTTAAAAAAAATATTTTGATCTTTTTTGAAAAGAATGTAAACTGCAATTACTCGTAAACCCTTAGAGATTTCTAAGTGTTTTTTTTAAGGGTTCACTCTGTATTCAATTCTGCATCTTTTGATGTGCATATCATTGGTATTGTAAAATGTTGAAATGTTTACAAAAAAATAGATAAAAATGAAAAAAATATTAAAAATTATGAAACTTCAATAGCACTCCTCTACTCCAAATTCAATTCTGCCTATATTATGCTATAAAAACAATCCAAAATCCAAAACTCACTTTTTCGCCTAAAAAAACTGTAAGGGGGGACCCTTATGATTTTTAAAAGTTTGAAAATTGCCTGTATTCACGAGTTAATTACTCGAAAACTTATAAAGATATTTTCGATTTGAAAAAACCATAGTAAAATTTGAACTTTTTTCTTTCGTTATGTATAAGTTCATATCATTACTATGTATAGTTAGGGAGCTACAGGCGTTTTAAAAAGGTATTGCAAGTGGCGAAACGTGAAATGTTAAAATCTTATGTTTTTATTAACATATAAATTGTAATAACTCTTAAACCTTTTGGAATTTTAAAGTGAATGTTTCAGGGTTTATTCCACTTTCAATTCTACATCTTTTAATATCAATATAATTTTAAAAAAATATTTTGATCTTTTTTGAAAAGAATTTAAACTGCAATTACTCGTGAACCCTTAGAGATTTCTAAGTGTTTTTTTAAGGGTTCACTCTGTATTCAATTCTGCATCTTTTGATGTGCATATCATTGGTATTGTAAATTATTGAAATGTTTACAAAAAAATAGATAAAAATGAAAAAAATATTAAAAATTTTGAAACTTCAATAGCACCCCTCTACTCCAAATTCAATTCTGCCTATGTTATGCTATAAAAACAATCCAAAATCCAAAACTCACTTTTTCGCCTAAAAAAACTGTAAGGGGGGGACCCTTATGATTTTTAAAAGTTTGAAAATTGCCTGTATTCACGAGTTAATTACTCGAAAACTTATAAAGATATTTTCGATTTGAAAAAACCATAGTAAAATTTGAACTTTCTTCTTTCGTTATGTATAAGTTCATTTCATTACTATGTATAGTTAGGGAGCTACAGGCGTTTTAAAAAGGTATTGCAAGTGGCGAAACGTGAAATGTTAAAATCTTATGTTTTTATTAACATATAAATTGTAATAACTCTTAAACCTTTTGGAATTTTAAAGTGAATGTTTCAGGGTTTATTCCACTTTCAATTCTACATCTTTTAATATCCATATAATTTTAAAAAAATATTTTGATCTTTTTTGAAAAGAATTTAAACTGCAATTACTCGTAAACCCTTAGAGATTTCTAAGTGTTTTTTTAAGGGTTCACTCTGTATTCAATTCTGCATCTTTTGATGTGCATATCATTGGTATTGTAAAATGTTGAAATGTTTACAAAAAAATAGATAAAAATGAAAAAAATATTAAAAATTATGAAACTTCAATAGCACTCCTCTACTCCAAATTCAATTCTGCCTATATTATGCTATAAAAACAATCCAAAATCAAAAACTCATTTTTTCGCCTAAAAAAACTGTAAGGGGGGAGACCCTTATGATTTTTAAAAGTTTGAAAATTGCCTGTATTCACGAGTTAATTACTCGAAAACTTATAAAGATATTTTCGATTTGAAAAAACCATAGTAAAATTTGAACTTTCTTCTTTCGTTATGTATAAGTTCATTTCATTACTATGTATAGTTAGGGAGCTACAGGCGTTTTAAAAAGGTATTGCAAGTGGCGAAACGTGAAATGTTAAAATCTTATGTTTTTATTAACATATAAATTGTAATAACTCTTAAACCTTTTGGAATTTTAAAGTGAATGTTTCAGGGTTTATTCCACTTTCAATTCTACATCTTTTAATATCCATATAATTTTAAAAAAAATATTTTGATCTTTTTTGAAAAGAATGTAAACTGCAATTACTCGTAAACCCTTAGAGATTTCTAAGTGTTTTTTTTTAAGGGTTCACTCTGTATTCAATTCTGCATCTTTTGATGTGCATATCATTGGTATTGTAAAATGTTGAAATGTTTACAAAAAAATAGATAAAAATGAAAAAAATATTAAAAATTATGAAACTTCAATAGCACTCCTCTACTCCAAATTCAATTCTGCCTATATTATGCTATAAAAACAATCCAAAATCCAAAACTCACTTTTTCGCCTAAAAAAACTGTAAGGGGGGACCCTTATGATTTTTAAAAGTTTGAAAATTGCCTGTATTCACGAGTTAATTACTCGAAAACTTATAAAGATATTTTCGATTTGAAAAAACCATAGTAAAATTTGAACTTTTTTCTTTCGTTATGTATAAGTTCATATCATTACTATGTATAGTTAGGGAGCTACAGGCGTTTTAAAAAGGTATTGCAAGTGGCGAAACGTGAAATGTTAAAATCTTATGTTTTTATTAACATATAAATTGTAATAACTCTTAAACCTTTTGGAATTTTAAAGTGAATGTTTCAGGGTTTATTCCACTTTCAATTCTACATCTTTTAATATCAATATAATTTAAAAAAAATATTTTGATCTTTTTTGAAAAGAATTTAAACTGCAATTACTCGTGAACCCTTAGAGATTTCTAAGTGTTTTTTTAAGGGTTCACTCTGTATTCAATTCTGCATCTTTTGATGTGCATATCATTGGTATTGTAAAATGTTGAAATGTTTACAAAAAATAGATAAAAATGAAAAAAATATTAAAAATTGTGAAACTTCAATAGCACTCCTCTACTCCAAATTCAATTCTGCCTATATTATGCTATAAAAACAATCCAAAATCCAAAACTCACTTTTTCGCCTAAAAAAACTGTAAGGGGGGACCCTTATGATTTTTAAAAGTTTGAAAATTGCCTGTATTCACGAGTTAATTACTCGAAAACTTATAAAGATATTTTCGATTTGAAAAAACCATAGTAAAATTTGAACTTTTTTCTTTCGTTATGTATAAGTTCATATCATTACTATGTATAGTTAGGGAGCTACAGGCGTTTTAAAAAGGTATTGCAAGTGGCGAAACGTGAAATGTTAAAATCTTATGTTTTTATTAACATATAAATTGTAATAACTCTTAAACCTTTTGGAATTTTAAAGTGAATGTTTCAGGGTTTATTCCACTTTCAATTCTACATCTTTTAATATCCATATAATGTTTTAAAAAATATTTTGATCTTTTTTCAAAAGAATTTAAACTGCAATTACTCGTAAACCCTTAGAGATTTCAAAGTGTTTTTTTAAGGGTTCACTCTGTATTCAATTCTGCATCTTTTGATGTGCATATCATTGGTATTGTAAAATATTGAAATGTTTACAAAAAAATAGATAAAAATGAAAAAAATATTAAAAATATGAAACTTCAATAGCACTCCTCTACTCCAAATTCAATTCTGCCTATATTATGCTATAAAAACAATCCAAAATCAAAAACTCATTTTTTCGCCTAAAAAAACTGTAAGGGGGGACCCTTATGATTTTTAAAAGTTTGAAAATTGCCTGTATTCACGAGTTAATTACTCGAAAACTTATAAAGATATTTTCGATTTGAAAAAACCATAGTAAAATTTGAACTTTCTTCTTTCGTTATGTATAAGTTCATTTCATTACTATGTATAGTTAGGGAGCTACAGGCGTTTTAAAAAGGTATTGCAAGTGGCGAAACGTGAAATGTTAAAATCTTATGTTTTTATTAACATATAAATTGTAATAACTCTTAAACCTTTTGGAATTTTAAAGTGAATGTTTCAGGGTTTATTCCACTTTCAATTCTACATCTTTTAATATCCATATAATTTTTTAAAAAATATTTTCATCTTTTTTGAAAAGAATTTAAACTGCAATTACTCGTAAACCCTTAGAGATTTCAAAGTGTTTTTTTAAGGGTTCACTCTGTATTCAATTCTGCATCTTTTGATGTGCATATCATTGGTATTGTAAAATATTGAATTGTTTACAAAAAAATAGATAAAAATGAAAAAAATATTAAAAATTTTGAAACTTCAATAGCACCCCTCTACTCCAAATTCAATTCTGCCTATATTATGCTATAAAAACAATCCAAAATCCAAAACTCACTTTTTCGCCTAAAAAAACTGTAAGGGGGGACCCTTATGATTTTTAAAAGTTTGAAAATTGCCTGTATTCACGAGTTAATTACTCGAAACCTTATAAAGATATTTTCGATTTGAAAAAACCATAGTAAAATTTGAACTTTCTTCTTTCGTTATGTATAAGTTCATTTCATTACTGAGTATAGTTAGGGAGCTACAGGCGTTTTAAAAAGGTATTGCAAGTGGCGAAACGTGAAATGTTAAAATCTTATGTTTTTATTAACATATAAATTGTAATAACTCTTAAACCTTTTGGAATTTTAAAGTGAATGTTTCAGGGTTTATTCCACTTTCAATTCTACATCTTTTAATATCCATATAATGTTTTAAAAAATATTTTGATCTTTTTTGAAAAGAATTTAAACTGCAATTACTCGTGAACCCTTAGAGATTTCTAAGTGTTTTTTTAAGGGTTCACTCTGTATTCAATTCTGCATCTTTTGATGTGCATATCATTGGTATTGTAAAATGTTGAAATGTTTACAAAAAATAGATAAAAATGAAAAAAATATTAAAAATTGTGAAACTTCAATAGCACTCCTCTACTCCAAATTCAATTCTGCCTATATTATGCTATAAAAACAATCCAAAATCCAAAACTCACTTTTTCGCCTAAAAAAACTGTAAGGGGGGACCCTTATGATTTTTAAAAGTTTGAAAATTGCCTGTATTCACGAGTTAATTACTCGAAAACTTATAAAGATATTTTCGATTTGAAAAAACCATAGTAAAATTTGAACTTTTTTCTTTCGTTATGTATAAGTTCATATCATTACTATGTATAGTTAGGGAGCTACAGGCGTTTTAAAAAGGTATTGCAAGTGGCGAAACGTGAAATGTTAAAATCTTATGTTTTTATTAACATATAAATTGTAATAACTCTTAAACCTTTTGGAATTTTAAAGTGAATGTTTCAGGGTTTATTCCACTTTCAATTCTACATCTTTTAATATCCATATAATGTTTTAAAAAATATTTTGATCTTTTTTCAAAAGAATTTAAACTGCAATTACTCGTAAACCCTTAGAGATTTCAAAGTGTTTTTTTAAGGGTTCACTCTGTATTCAATTCTGCATCTTTTGATGTGCATATCATTGGTATTGTAAAATATTGAAATGTTTACAAAAAAATAGATAAAAATGAAAAAAATATTAAAAATTATGAAACTTCAATAGCACTCCTCTACTCCAAATTCAATTCTGCCTATATTATGCTATAAAAACAATCCAAAATCAAAAACTCATTTTTTCGCCTAAAAAAACTGTAAGGGGGGACCCTTATGATTTTTAAAAGTTTGAAAATTGCCTGTATTCACGAGTTAATTACTCGAAAACTTATAAAGATATTTTCGATTTGAAAAAACCATAGTAAAATTTGAACTTTCTTCTTTCGTTATGTATAAGTTCATTTCATTACTATGTATAGTTAGGGAGCTACAGGCGTTTTAAAAAGGTATTGCAAGTGGCGAAACGTGAAATGTTAAAATCTTATGTTTTTATTAACATATAAATTGTAATAACTCTTAAACCTTTTGGAATTTTAAAGTGAATGTTTCAGGGTTTATTCCACTTTCAATTCTACATCTTTTAATATCCATATAATTTTTTAAAAAATATTTTGATCTTTTTTGAAAAGAATTTAAACTGCAATTACTCGTAAACCCTTAGAGATTTCAAAGTGTTTTTTTAAGGGTTCACTCTGTATTCAATTCTGCATCTTTTGATGTGCATATCATTGGTATTGTAAAATATTGAATTGTTTACAAAAAAATAGATAAAAATGAAAAAAATATTAAAAATTTTGAAACTTCAATAGCACCCCTCTACTCCAAATTCAATTCTGCCTATATTATGCTATAAAAACAATCCAAAATCCAAAACTCACTTTTTCGCCTAAAAAAACTGTAAGGGGGCCCTTATGATTTTTAAAAGTTTGAAAATTGCCTGTATTCACGAGTTAATTACTCGAAACCTTATAAAGATATTTTCGATTTGAAAAAACCATAGTAAAATTTGAACTTTCTTCTTTCGTTATGTATAAGTTCATTTCATTACTATGTATAGTTAGGGAGCTACAGGCGTTTTAAAAAGGTATTGCAAGTGGCGAAACGTGAAATGTTAAAATCTTATGTTTTTATTAACATATAAATTGTAATAACTCTTAAACCTTTTGGAATTTTAAAGTGAATGTTTCAGGGTTTATTCCACTTTCAATTCTACATCTTTTAATATCCATATAATGTTTTAAAAAATATTTTGATCTTTTTTGAAAAGAATTTAAACTGCAATTACTCGTAAACCCTTAGAGATTTCAAAGTGTTTTTTTAAGGGTTCACTCTGTATTCAATTCTGCATCTTTTGATGTGCATATCATTGGTATTGTAAAATATTGAATTGTTTACAAAAAAATAGATAAAAATGAAAAAAATATTAAAAATTTTGAAACTTCAATAGCACCCCTCTACTCCAAATTCAATTCTGCCTATATTATGCTATAAAAACAATCCAAAATCCAAAACTCACTTTTTCGCCTAAAAAAACTGTAAGGGGGGACCCTTATGATTTTTAAAAGTTTGAAAATTGCCTGTATTCACGAGTTAATTACTCGAAACCTTATAAAGATATTTTCGATTTGAAAAAACCATAGTAAAATTTGAACTTTCTTCTTTCGTTATGTATAAGTTCATTTCATTACTGAGTATAGTTAGGGAGCTACAGGCGTTTTAAAAAGGTATTGCAAGTGGCGAAACGTGAAATGTTAAAATCTTATGTTTTTATTAACATATAAATTGTAATAACTCTTAAACCTTTTGGAATTTTAAAGTGAATGTTTCAGGGTTTATTCCACTTTCAATTCTACATCTTTTAATATCCATATAATGTTTTAAAAAATATTTTGATCTTTTTTGAAAAGAATTTAAACTGCAATTACTCGTGAACCCTTAGAGATTTCTAAGTGTTTTTTTAAGGGTTCACTCTGTATTCAATTCTGCATCTTTTGATGTGCATATCATTGGTATTGTAAAATGTTGAAATGTTTACAAAAAATAGATAAAAATGAAAAAAATATTAAAAATTGTGAAACTTCAATAGCACTCCTCTACTCCAAATTCAATTCTGCCTATATTATGCTATAAAAACAATCCAAAATCCAAAACTCACTTTTTCGCCTAAAAAAACTGTAAGGGGGGACCCTTATGATTTTTAAAAGTTTGAAAATTGCCTGTATTCACGAGTTAATTACTCGAAAACTTATAAAGATATTTTCGATTTGAAAAAACCATAGTAAAATTTGAACTTTTTTCTTTCGTTATGTATAAGTTCATATCATTACTATGTATAGTTAGGGAGCTACAGGCGTTTTAAAAAGGTATTGCAAGTGGCGAAACGTGAAATGTTAAAATCTTATGTTTTTATTAACATATAAATTGTAATAACTCTTAAACCTTTTGGAATTTTAAAGTGAATGTTTCAGGGTTTATTCCACTTTCAATTCTACATCTTTTAATATCCATATAATGTTTTAAAAAATATTTTGATCTTTTTTCAAAAGAATTTAAACTGCAATTACTCGTAAACCCTTAGAGATTTCAAAGTGTTTTTTTAAGGGTTCACTCTGTATTCAATTCTGCATCTTTTGATGTGCATATCATTGGTATTGTAAAATATTGAAATGTTTACAAAAAAATAGATAAAAATGAAAAAAATATTAAAAATTATGAAACTTCAATAGCACTCCTCTACTCCAAATTCAATTCTGCCTATATTATGCTATAAAAACAATCCAAAATCAAAAACTCATTTTTTCGCCTAAAAAAACTGTAAGGGGGGACCCTTATGATTTTTAAAAGTTTGAAAATTGCCTGTATTCACGAGTTAATTACTCGAAAACTTATAAAGATATTTTCGATTTGAAAAAACCATAGTAAAATTTGAACTTTCTTCTTTCGTTATGTATAAGTTCATTTCATTACTATGTATAGTTAGGGAGCTACAGGCGTTTTAAAAAGGTATTGCAAGTGGCGAAACGTGAAATGTTAAAATCTTATGTTTTTATTAACATATAAATTGTAATAACTCTTAAACCTTTTGGAATTTTAAAGTGAATGTTTCAGGGTTTATTCCACTTTCAATTCTACATCTTTTAATATCCATATAATTTTTTAAAAAATATTTTGATCTTTTTTGAAAAGAATTTAAACTGCAATTACTCGTAAACCCTTAGAGATTTCAAAGTGTTTTTTTAAGGGTTCACTCTGTATTCAATTCTGCATCTTTTGATGTGCATATCATTGGTATTGTAAAATATTGAATTGTTTACAAAAAAATAGATAAAAATGAAAAAAATATTAAAAATTTTGAAACTTCAATAGCACCCCTCTACTCCAAATTCAATTCTGCCTATATTATGCTATAAAAACAATCCAAAATCCAAAACTCACTTTTTCGCCTAAAAAAACTGTAAGGGGGGACCCTTATGATTTTTAAAAGTTTGAAAATTGCCTGTATTCACGAGTTAATTACTCGAAACCTTATAAAGATATTTTCGATTTGAAAAAACCATAGTAAAATTTGAACTTTCTTCTTTCGTTATGTATAAGTTCATTTCATTACTATGTATAGTTAGGGAGCTACAGGCGTTTTAAAAAGGTATTGCAAGTGGCGAAACGTGAAATGTTAAAATCTTATGTTTTTATTAACATATAAATTGTAATAACTCTTAAACCTTTTGGAATTTTAAAGTGAATGTTTCAGGGTTTATTCCACTTTCAATTCTACATCTTTTAATATCCATATAATGTTTTAAAAAATATTTTGATCTTTTTTGAAAAGAATTTAAACTGCAATTACTCGTAAACCCTTAGAGATTTCTAAGTGTTTTTTTTAAGGGTTCACTCTGTATTCAATTCTGCATCTTTTGATGTGCATATCATTGGTATTGTAAAATGTTGAAATGTTTACAAAAAAATAGATAAAAATGAAAAAAATATTAAAAATTTTGAAACTTCAATAGCACCCCTCTACTCCAAATTCAATTCTGCCTATATTATGCTATAAAAACAATCCAAAATCCAAAACTCACTTTTTCGCCTAAAAAAACTGTAAGGGGGGACCCTTATGATTTTTAAAAGTTTGAAAATTGCCTGTATTCACGAGTTAATTACTCGAAAACTTATAAAGATATTTTCGATTTGAAAAAACCATAGTAAAATTTGAACTTTTTTCTTTCGTTATGTATAAGTTCATATCATTACTATGTATAGTTAGGGAGCTACAGGCGTTTTAAAAAGGTACTGCAAGTGGCGAAACGTGAAATGTTAAAATCTTATGTTTTTATTAACATATAAATTGTAATAACTCTTAAACCTTTTGGAATTTTAAAGTGAATGTTTCAGGGTTTATTCCACTTTCAATTCTACATCTTGTAATATCCATATAATTTAAAAAAAATTATTTTGATCTTTTTTGAAAAGAATTTAAACTGCAATTACTCGTAAACCCTTAGATATTTCTAAGTGTTTTTTTAAGGGTTCACTCTGTATTCAATTCTGCATCTTTTGATGTGCATATCATTGGTATTGTAAAATGTTGAAATGTTTACAAAAAAATAGATAAAAATGAAAAAAATATTAAAAATTATGAAACTTCAATAGCACTCCTCTACTCCAAATTCAATTCTGCCTATATTATGCTATAAAAACAATCCAAAATCCAAAACTCACTTTTTCGCCTAAAAAAACTGTAAGGGGGGACCCTTATGATTTTTAAAAGTTTGAAAATTGCCTGTATTCACGAGTTAATTACTCGAAAACTTATAAAGATATTTTCGATTTGAAAAAACCATAGTAAAATTTGAACTTTCTTCTTTCGTTATGTATAAGTTCATATCATTACTATGTATAGTTAGGGAGCTACAGGCGTTTTAAAAA
Organism: Aphrophora alni; assembly: GCA_963513935.1. Lineage (NCBI taxonomy): Eukaryota > Metazoa > Arthropoda > Insecta > Hemiptera > Aphrophoridae > Aphrophora > Aphrophora alni. Next base: position 156,935,957 of record OY740765.1, on the reverse strand, counting down.
GGTATTGCAAGTGGCGAAACGTGAAATGTTAAAATCTTATGTTTTTATTAACATATAAATTGTAATAACTCTTAAACCTTTTGGAATTTTAAAGTGAATGTTTCAGGGTTTATTCCACTTTCAATTCTACATCTTTTAATATCCATATAATGTTTTAAAAAATATTTTGATCTTTTTTGAAAAGAATTTAAACTGCAATTACTCGTAAACCCTTAGAGATTTCTAAGTGTTTTTTTAAGGGTTCACTCTGTATTCAATTCTGCATCTTTTGATGTGCATATCATTGGTATTGTAAAATGTTGAAATGTTTACAAAAAAATAGATAAAAATGAAAAAAATATTAAAAATTATGAAACTTCAATAGCACTCCTCTACTCCAAATTCAATTCTGCCTATATTATGCTATAAAAACAATCCAAAATCCAAAACTCACTTTTTCGCCTAAAAAAACTGTAAGAAGGGACCCTTATGATTTTTAAAAGTTTGAAAATTGCCTGTATTCACGAGTTAATTACTCGAAAACTTATAAAGATATTTTCGATTTGAAAAAACCATAGTAAAATTTGAACTTTTTTCTTTCGTTATGTATAAGTTCATATCATTACTATGTATAGTTAGGGAGCTACAGGCGTTTTAAAAAGGTATTGCAAGTGGCGAAACGTGAAATGTTAAAATCTTATGTTTTTATTAACATATAAATTGTAATAACTCTTAAACCTTTTGGAATTTTAAAGTGAATGTTTCAGGGTTTATTCCACTTTCAATTCTACATCTTTTAATATCCATATAATTTTTTAAAAAATATTTTGATCTTTTTTGAAAAGAATTTAAACTGCAATTACTCGTAAACCCTTAGAGATTTCAAAGTGTTTTTTTAAGGGTTCTCTCTGTATTCAATTCTGCATCTTTTGATGTGCATATCATTGGTATTGTAAAATATTGAAATGTTTACAAAAAAATAGATAAAAATGAAAAAAATATTAAAAATTTTGAAACTTCAATAGCACCCCTCTACTCCAAATTCAATTCTGCCTATATTATGCTATAAAAACAATCCAAAATCCAAAACTCACTTTTTCGCCTAAAAAAACTGTAAGGGGGGACCCTTATGATTTTTAAAAGTTTGAAAATTGCCTGTATTCACGAGTTAATTACTCAAAAACTTATAAAGATATTTTCGATTTGAAAAAACCATAGTAAAATTTGAACTTTTTTCTTTCGTTATGTATAAGTTCATATCATTACTATGTATAGTTAGGGAGCTACAGGCGTTTTAAAAAGGTATTGCGAGTCGCGAAACGTGAAATGTTAAAATCTTATGTTTTTATTAACATATAAATTGTAATAACTCTTAAACCTTTTGGAATTTTAAAGTGAATGTTTCAGGGTTTATTCCACTTTCAATTCTACATCTTTTAATATCCATATAATTTTTAAAAAAATATTTTGATCTTTTTTGAAAAGAATTTAAACTGCAATTACTCGTAAACCCTTAGAGATTTCTAAGTGTTTATTTAAGGGTTCACTCTGTATTCAATTCTGCATCTTTTGATGTGCATATCATTGGTATTGTAAAATGTTGAAATGTTTACAAAAAAATAGATAAAAATGAAAAAAATATTAAAAATTTTGAAACTTCAATAGCACCCCTCTACTCCAAATTCAATTCTGCCTATATTATGCTATAAAAACAATCCAAAATCCAAAACTCACTTTTTCGCCTAAAAAAACTGTAAGGGGGGACCCTTATGATTTTTAAAAGTTTGAAAATTGCCTGTATTCACGAGTTAATTACACAAAAACTTATAAAGATATTTTCGATTTGAAAAAACCATAGTAAAATTTGAACTTTTTTCTTTCGTTATGTATAAGTTCATATCATTACTATGTATAGTTAGGGAGCTACAGGCGTTTTAAAAAGGTATTGCGAGTCGCGAAACGTGAAATGTTAAAATCTTATGTTTTTATTAACATATAAATTGTAATAACTCTTAAACCTTTTGGAATTTTAAAGTGAATGTTTCAGGGTTTATTCCACTTTCAATTCTACATCTTTTAATATCCATATAATTTTTAAAAAAATATTTTGATCTTTTTTGAAAAGAATTTAAACTGCAATTACTCGTAAACCCTTAGAGATTTCTAAGTGTTTATTTAAGGGTTCACTCTGTATTCAATTCTGCATCTTTTGTTGTGCATATCATTGGTATTGTGAAATGTTGAAATGTTTACAAAAAAATAGATAAAAATGAAAAAAATATTAAAAAATATGAAACTTCAATAGCACTCCTCTACTCCAAATTCAATTCTGCCTATATTATGCTATAAAAACAATCCAAAATCCAAAACTCACTTTTTCGCCTAAAAAAACTGTAAGGGGGGACCCTTATGATTTTTAAAAGTTTGAAAATTGCCTGTATTCACGAGTTAATTACTCGAAACCTTATAAAGATATTTTCGATTTGAAAAAACCATAGTAAAATTTGAACTTTCTTCTTTCGTTATGTATAAGTTCATTTCATTACTATGTATAGTTAGGGAGCTACAGGCGTTTTAAAAAGGTATTGCAAGTGGCGAAACGTGAAATGTTAAAATCTTATGTTTTTATTAACATATAAATTGTAATAACTCTTAAACCTTTTGGAATTTTAAAGTGAATGTTTCAGGGTTTATTCCACTTTCAATTCTACATCTTTTAATATCCATTTAATGTTTTAAAAAATATTTTGATCTTTTTTGAAAAGAATTTAAACTGCAATTACTCGTAAACCCTTAGAGATTTCTAAGTGTTTTTTTTAAGGTTTCACTCTGTATTCAATTCTGCATCTTTTGATGTGCATATCATTGGTATTGTAAAATGTTGAAATGTTTACAAAAAAATAGATAAAAATGAAAAAAATATTAAAAATTATGAAACTTCAATAGCACTCCTCTACTCCAAATTCAATTCTGCCTATATTATGCTATAAAAACAATCCAAAATCCAAAACTCACTTTTTCGCCTAAAAAAATTGTAAAGGGGGACCCTTATGATTTTTAAAAGTTTGAAAATTGCCTGTATTCACGAGTTAATTACTCGAAAACTTATAAAGATATTTTCCCTTTTAGAAAAAACCATAGTAAAATTTGAACTTTTTTCTTTCGTTATGTATAAGTTCATATCATTACTATGTATAGTTAGGGAGCTACAGGCGTTTTAAAAAGGTATTGCAAGTGGCGAAACGTGAAATGTTAAAATCTTATGTTTTTATTAACATATAAATTGTAATAACTCTTAAACCTTTTGGAATTTTATAGTGAATGTTTCAGGGTTTATTCCACTTTCAATTCTACATCTTTTAATATCCATATAATGTTTTAAAAAATATTTTGATCTTTTTTGAAAAGAATTTAAACTGCAATTACTCGTAAACCCTTAGAGATTTCTAAGTGTTTTTTTTAAGGGTTCACTCTGTATTCAATTCTGCATCTTTTGATGTGCATATCATTGGTATTGTAAAATGTTGAAATGTTTACAAAAAAATAGATAAAAATGAAAAAAATATTAAAAATTATGAAACTTCAATAGCACTCCTCTACTCCAAATTCAATTCTGCTTATATTATGCTATAAAAACAATCCAAAATCCAAAACTCACTTTTTCGCCTAAAAAAACTGTAAGGGGGGACCCTTATGATTTTTAAAAGTTTGAAAATTGCCTGTATTCACGAGTTAATTACTCGAAAACTTATAAAGATATTTTCGATTTGAAAAAACCATAGTAAAATTTGAACTTTTTTCTTTCGTTATGTATAAGTTCATATCATTACTATGTATAGTTAGGGAGCTACAGGCGTTTTAAAAAGGTACTGCAAGTGGCGAAACGTGAAATGTTAAAATCTTATGTTTTTATTAACATATAAATTGTAATAACTCTTAAACATTTTGGAATTTTAAAGTGAATGTTTCAGGGTTTATTCCACTTTCAATTCTACATCTTGTAATATCCATATAATTTAAAAAAAATTATTTTGATCTTTTTTGAAAAGAATTTAAACTGCAATTACTCGTAAACCCTTAGATATTTCTAAGTGTTTTTTTAAGGGTTCACTCTGTATTCAATTCTGCATCTTTTGATGTGCATATCATTGGTATTGTAAAATGTTGAAATGTTTACAAAAAAATAGATAAAAATGAAAAAAATATTAAAAATTATGAAACTTCAATAGCACTCCTCTACTCCAAATTCAATTCTGCCTATATTATGCTATAAAAACAATCCAAAATCCAAAACTCACTTTTTCGCCTAAAAAAACTGTAAGGGGGACCCTTATGATTTTTAAAAGTTTGAAAATTGCCTGTATTCACGAGTTAATTACTCGAAAACTTATAAAGATATTTTCGATTTGAAAAAACCATAGTAAAATTTCAACTTTCTTCTTTCGTTATGTATAAGTTCATATCATTACTATGTATAGTTAGGGAGCTACAGGCGTTTTAAAAAGGTATTGCAAGTGGCGAAACGTGAAATGTTAAAATCTTATGTTTTTATTAACATATAAATTGTAATAACTCTTAAACCTAATGGAATTTTAAAGTGAATGTTTCAGGGTTTATTCCACTTTCAATTCTACATCTTTTAATATCCATATAATTTAAAAAAAATTATTTTGATCTTTTTTGAAAAGAATTTAAACTGCAATTACTCGTAAACCCTTAGATATTTCTAAGTGTTTTTTTAAGGGTTCACTCTGTATTCAATTCTGCATCTTTTGATGTGCATATCATTGGTATTGTAAAATATTGAAATGTTTACAAAAAAATAGATAAAAATGAAAAAAATATTAAAAATTTTGAAACTTCAATAGCACCCCTCTACTCCAAATTCAATTCTGCCTATATTATGCTATAAAAACAATCCAAAATCCAAAACTCACTTTTTCGCCTAAAAAAACTGTAAGGGGGGACCCTTATGATTTTTAAAAGTTTGAAAATTGCCTGTATTCACGAGTTAATTACTCAAAAACTTATAAAGATATTTTCGATTTGAAAAAACCATAGTAAAATTTGAACTTTTTTCTTTCGTTATGTATAAGTTCATATCATTACTATGTATAGTTAGGGAGCTACAGGCGTTTTAAAAAGGTATTGCGAGTCGCGAAACGTGAAATGTTAAAATCTTATGTTTTTATTAACATATAAATTGTAATAACTCTTAAACCTTTTGGAATTTTAAAGTGAATGTTTCAGGGTTTATTCCACTTTCAATTCTACATCTTTTAATATCCATATAATTTTAAAAAAAATATTTTGATCTTTTTTGAAAAGAATTTAAACTGCAATTACTCGTAAACCCTTAGAGATTTCTAAGTGTTTATTTAAGGGTTCACTCTGTATTCAATTCTGCATCTTTTGATGTGCATATCATTGGTATTGTAAAATGTTGAAATGTTTACAAAAAAATAGATAAAAATGAAAAAAATATTAAAAATTTTGAAACTTCAATAGCACCCCTCTACTCCAAATTCAATTCTGCCTATATTATGCTATAAAAACAATCCAAAATCCAAAACTCACTTTTTCGCCTAAAAAAACTGTAAGGGGGGACCCTTATGATTTTTAAAAGTTTGAAAATTGCCTGTATTCACGAGTTAATTACACAAAAACTTATAAAGATATTTTCGATTTGAAAAAACCATAGTAAAATTTGAACTTTTTTCTTTCGTTATGTATAAGTTCATATCATTACTATGTATAGTTAGGGAGCTACAGGCGTTTTAAAAAGGTATTGCGAGTCGCGAAACGTGAAATGTTAAAATCTTATGTTTTTATTAACATATAAATTGTAATAACTCTTAAACCTTTTGGAATTTTAAAGTGAATGTTTCAGGGTTTATTCCACTTTCAATTCTACATCTTTTAATATCCATATAATTTTTAAAAAAATATTTTGATCTTTTTTGAAAAGAATTTAAACTGCAATTACTCGTAAACCCTTAGAGATTTCTAAGTGTTTATTTAAGGGTTCACTCTGTATTCAATTCTGCATCTTTTGTTGTGCATATCATTGGTATTGTAAAATGTTGAAATGTTTACAAAAAAATAGATAAAAATGAAAAAAATATTAAAAAATATGAAACTTCAATAGCACTCCTCTACTCCAAATTCAATTCTGCCTATATTATGCTATAAAAACAATCCAAAATCCAAAACTCACTTTTTCGCCTAAAAAAACTGTAAGGGGGGACCCTTATGATTTTTAAAAGTTTGAAAATTGCCTGTATTCACGAGTTAATTACTCGAAAACTTATAAAGATATTTTCGATTTGAAAAAACCATAGTAAAATTTGAACTTTTTTCTTTCGTTATGTATAAGTTCATATCATTACTATGTATAGTTAGGGAGCTACAGGCGTTTTAAAAAGGTATTGCAAGTGGCGAAACGTGAAATGTTAAAATCTTATGTTTTTATTAACATATAAATTGTAATAACTCTTAAACCTTTTGGAATTTTAAAGTGAATGTTTCAGGGTTTATTCCACTTTCAATTCTACATCTTTTAATATCAATATAATGTTTTAAAAAATATTTTGATCTTTTTTGAAAAGAATTTAAACTGCAATTACTCGTAAACCCTTAGAGATTTCTAAGTGTTTTTTTAAGGGTTCACTCTGTATTCAATTCTGCATCTTTTGATGTGCATATCATTGGTATTGTAAAATGTTGAAATGTTTACAAAAAAATAGATAAAAATGAAAAAAATATTAAAAATTATGAAACTTCAATAGCACTCCTCTACTCCAAATTCAATTCTGCCTATATTATGCTATAAAAACAATCCAAAATCCAAAACTCACTTTTTCGCCTAAAAAAACTGTAAGGGGGGACCCTTATGATTTTTAAAAGTTTGAAAATTGCCTGTATTCACGAGTTAATTACTCAAAAACTTATAAAGATATTTTCGATTTGAAAAAACCATAGTAAAATTTGAACTTTTTTCTTTCGTTATGTATAAGTTCATATCATTACTATGTATAGTTAGGGAGCTACAGGCGTTTTAAAAAGGTATTGCAAGTGGCGAAACGTGAAATGTTAAAATCTTATGTTTTTATTAACATATAAATTGTAATAACTCTTAAACCTTTTGGAATTTTAAAGTGAATGTTTCAGGGTTTATTCCACTTTCAATTCTACATCTTTTAATATCCATATAATGTTTTAAAAAATATTTTGATCTTTTTTGAAAAGAATTTAAACTGCAATTACTCGTAAACCCTTAGAGATTTCTAAGTGTTTTTTTTAAGGGTTCACTCTGTATTCAATTCTGCATCTTTTGATGTGCATATCATTGGTATTGTAAAATGTTGAAATGTATACAAAAAAATAGATAAAAATGAAAAAAATATTAAAAATTATGAAACTTCAATAGCACTCCTCTACTCCAAATTCAATTCTGCCTATATTATGCTATAAAAACAATCCAAAATCCAAAACTCACTTTTTCGCCTAAAAAAACTGTAAGGGGGGACCCTTATGATTTTTAAAAGTTTGAAAATTGCCTGTATTCACGAGTTAATTACTCAAAAACTTATAAAGATATTTTCGATTTGAAAAAACCATAGTAAAATTTGAACTTTTTTCTTTCGTTATGTATAAGTTCATATCATTACTATGTATAGTTAGGGAGCTACAGGCGTTTTAAAAAGGTATTGCAAGTGGCGAAACGTGAAATGTTAAAATCTTATGTTTTTATTAACATATAAATTGTAATAACTCTTAAACCTTTTGGAATTTTAAAGTGAATGTTTCAGGGTTTATTCCACTTTCAATTCTACATCTTTTAATATCCATATAATTTTTAAAAAAATATTTTGATCTTTTTTGAAAAGAATTTAAACTGCAATTACTCGTAAACCCTTAGAGATTTCTAAGTGTTTATTTAAGGGTTCACTCTGTATTCAATTCTGCATCTTTTGATGTGCATATCATTGGTATTGTAAAATGTTGAAATGTTTACAAAAAAATAGATAAAAATGAAAAAAATATTAAAAATTTTGAAACTTCAATAGCACCCCTCTACTCCAAATTCAATTCTGCCTATATTATGCTATAAAAACAATCCAAAATCCAAAACTCACTTTTTCGCCTAAAAAAACTGTAAGGGGGGACCCTTATGATTTTTAAAAGTTTGAAAATTGCCTGTATTCACGAGTTAATTACACAAAAACTTATAAAGATATTTTCGATTTGAAAAAACCATAGTAAAATTTGAACTTTTTTCTTTCGTTATGTATAAGTTCATATCATTACTATGTATAGTTAGGGAGCTACAGGCGTTTTAAAAAGGTATTGCGAGTCGCGAAACGTGAAATGTTAAAATCTTATGTTTTTATTAACATATAAATTGTAATAACTCTTAAACCTTTTGGAATTTTAAAGTGAATGTTTCAGGGTTTATTCCACTTTCAATTCTACATCTTTTAATATCCATATAATTTTTAAAAAAATATTTTGATCTTTTTTGAAAAGAATTTAAACTGCAATTACTCGTAAACCCTTAGAGATTTCTAAGTGTTTATTTAAGGGTTCACTCTGTATTCAATTCTGCATCTTTTGTTGTGCATATCATTGGTATTGTAAAATGTTGAAATGTTTACAAAAAAATAGATAAAAATGAAAAAAATATTAAAAAATATGAAACTTCAATAGCACTCCTCTACTCCAAATTCAATTCTGCCTATATTATGCTATAAAAACAATCCAAAATCCAAAACTCACTTTTTCGCCTAAAAAAACTGTAAGGGGGGACCCTTATGATTTTTAAAAGTTTGAAAATTGCCTGTATTCACGAGTTAATTACACAAAAACTTATAAAGATATTTTCGATTTGAAAAAACCATAGTAAAATTTGAACTTTTTTCTTTCGTTATGTATAAGTTCATATCATTACTATGTATAGTTAGGGAGCTACAGGCGTTTTAAAAAGGTATTGCGAGTCGCGAAACGTGAAATGTTAAAATCTTATGTTTTTATTAACATATAAATTGTAATAACTCTTAAACCTTTTGGAATTTTAAAGTGAATGTTTCAGGGTTTATTCCACTTTCAATTCTACATCTTTTAATATCCATATAATTTTTAAAAAAATATTTTGATCTTTTTTGAAAAGAATTTAAACTGCAATTACTCGTAAACCCTTAGAGATTTCTAAGTGTTTATTTAAGGGTTCACTCTGTATTCAATTCTGCATCTTTTGTTGTGCATATCATTGGTATTGTAAAATGTTGAAATGTTTACAAAAAAATAGATAAAAATGAAAAAAATATTAAAAAATATGAAACTTCAATAGCACTCCTCTACTCCAAATTCAATTCTGCCTATATTATGCTATAAAAACAATCCAAAATCCAAAACTCACTTTTTCGCCTAAAAAAACTGTAAGGGGGGACCCTTATGATTTTTAAAAGTTTGAAAATTGCCTGTATTCACGAGTTAATTACTCGAAACCTTATAAAGATATTTTCGATTTGAAAAAACCATAGTAAAATTTGAACTTTCTTCTTTCGTTATGTATAAGTTCATTTCATTACTATGTATAGTTAGGGAGCTACAGGCGTTTTAAAAAGGTATTGCAAGTGGCGAAACGTGAAATGTTAAAATCTTATGTTTTTATTAACATATAAATTGTAATAACTCTTAAACCTTTTGGAATTTTAAAGTGAATGTTTCAGGGTTTATTCCACTTTCAATTCTACATCTTTTAATATCCATTTAATGTTTTAAAAAATATTTTGATCTTTTTTGAAAAGAATTTAAACTGCAATTACTCGTAAACCCTTAGAGATTTCTAAGTGTTTTTTTTAAGGTTTCACTCTGTATTCAATTCTGCATCTTTTGATGTGCATATCATTGGTATTGTAAAATGTTGAAATGTTTACAAAAAAATAGATAAAAATGAAAAAAATATTAAAAATTATGAAACTTCAATAGCACTCCTCTACTCCAAATTCAATTCTGCCTATATTATGCTATAAAAACAATCCAAAATCCAAAACTCACTTTTTCGCCTAAAAAAATTGTAAAGGGGGACCCTTATGATTTTTAAAAGTTTGAAAATTGCCTGTATTCACGAGTTAATTACTCGAAAACTTATAAAGATATTTTCCCTTTTAGAAAAAACCATAGTAAAATTTGAACTTTTTTCTTTCGTTATGTATAAGTTCATATCATTACTATGTATAGTTAGGGAGCTACAGGCGTTTTAAAAAGGTATTGCAAGTGGCGAAACGTGAAATGTTAAAATCTTATGTTTTTATTAACATATAAATTGTAATAACTCTTAAACCTTTTGGAATTTTATAGTGAATGTTTCAGGGTTTATTCCACTTTCAATTCTACATCTTTTAATATCCATATAATGTTTTAAAAAATATTTTGATCTTTTTTGAAAAGAATTTAAACTGCAATTACTCGTAAACCCTTAGAGATTTCTAAGTGTTTTTTTTAAGGGTTCACTCTGTATTCAATTCTGCATCTTTTGATGTGCATATCATTGGTATTGTAAAATGTTGAAATGTTTACAAAAAAATAGATAAAAATGAAAAAAATATTAAAAATTATGAAACTTCAATAGCACTCCTCTACTCCAAATTCAATTCTGCCTATATTATGCTATAAAAACAATCCAAAATCCAAAACTCACTTTTTCGCCTAAAAAAACTGTAAGGGGGGACCCTTATGATTTTTAAAAGTTTGAAAATTGCCTGTATTCACGAGTTAATTACTCGAAACCTTATAAAGATATTTTCGATTTGAAAAAACCATAGTAAAATTTGAACTTTCTTCTTTCGTTATGTATAAGTTCATTTCATTACTATGTATAGTTAGGGAGCTACAGGCGTTTTAAAAAGGTATTGCAAGTGGCGAAACGTGAAATGTTAAAATCTTATGTTTTTATTAACATATAAATTGTAATAACTCTTAAACCTTTTGGAATTTTAAAGTGAATGTTTCAGGGTTTATTCCACTTTCAATTCTACATCTTTTAATATCCATTTAATGTTTTAAAAAATATTTTGATCTTTTTTGAAAAGAATTTAAACTGCAATTACTCGTAAACCCTTAGAGATTTCTAAGTGTTTTTTTTAAGGTTTCACTCTGTATTCAATTCTGCATCTTTTGATGTGCATATCATTGGTATTGTAAAATGTTGAAATGTTTACAAAAAAATAGATAAAAATGAAAAAAATATTAAAAATTATGAAACTTCAATAGCACTCCTCTACTCCAAATTCAATTCTGCCTATATTATGCTATAAAAACAATCCAAAATCCAAAACTCACTTTTTCGCCTAAAAAAATTGTAAAGGGGGACCCTTATGATTTTTAAAAGTTTGAAAATTGCCTGTATTCACGAGTTAATTACTCGAAAACTTATAAAGATATTTTCCCTTTTAGAAAAAACCATAGTAAAATTTGAACTTTTTTCTTTCGTTATGTATAAGTTCATATCATTACTATGTATAGTTAGGGAGCTACAGGCGTTTTAAAAAGGTATTGCAAGTGGCGAAACGTGAAATGTTAAAATCTTATGTTTTTATTAACATATAAATTGTAATAACTCTTAAACCTTTTGGAATTTTATAGTGAATGTTTCAGGGTTTATTCCACTTTCAATTCTACATCTTTTAATATCCATATAATGTTTTAAAAAATATTTTGATCTTTTTTGAAAAGAATTTAAACTGCAATTACTCGTAAACCCTTAGAGATTTCTAAGTGTTTTTTTTAAGGGTTCACTCTGTATTCCATTCTGCATCTTTTGATGTGCATATCATTGGTATTGTAAAATGTTGAAATGTTTACAAAAAAATAGATAAAAATGAAAAAAATATTAAAAATTATGAAACTTCAATAGCACTCCTCTACTCCAAATTCAATTCTGCCTATATTATGCTATAAAAACAATCCAAAATCCAAAACTCACTTTTTCGCCTAAAAAAACTGTAAGGGGGGACCCTTATGATTTTTAAAAGTTTGAAAATTGCCTGTATTCACGAGTTAATTACTCGAAAACTTATAAAGATATTTTCGATTTGAAAAAACCATAGTAAAATTTGAACTTTTTTCTTTCGTTATGTATAAGTTCATATCATTACTATGTATAGTTAGGGAGCTACAGGCGTTTTAAAAAGGTACTGCAAGTGGCGAAACGTGAAATGTTAAAATCTTATGTTTTTATTAACATATAAATTGTAATAACTCTTAAACCTTTTGGAATTTTAAAGTGAATGTTTCAGGGTTTATTCCACTTTCAATTCTACATCTTGTAATATCCATATAATTTAAAAAAAATTATTTTGATCTTTTTTGAAAAGAATTTAAACTGCAATTACTCGTAAACCCTTAGATATTTCTAAGTGTTTTTTTAAGGGTTCACTCTGTATTCAATTCTGCATCTTTTGATGTGCATATCATTGGTATTGTAAAATGTTGAAATGTTTACAAAAAAATAGATAAAAATGAAAAAAATATTAAAAATTATGAAACTTCAATAGCACTCCTCTACTCCAAATTCAATTCTGCCTATATTATGCTATAAAAACAATCCAAAATCCAAAACTCACTTTTTCGCCTAAAAAAACTGTAAGGGGGGACCCTTATGATTTTTAAAAGTTTGAAAATTGCCTGTATTCACGAGTTAATTACTCGAAAACTTATAGAGATATTTTCGATTTGAAAAAACCATAGTAAAATTTCAACTTTCTTCTTTCGTTATGTATAAGTTCATATCATTACTATGTATAGTTAGGGAGCTACAGGCGTTTTAAAAAGGTATTGCAAGTGGCGAAACGTGAAATGTTAAAATCTTATGTTTTTATTAACATATAAATTGTAATAACTCTTAAACCTAATGGAATTTTAAAGTGAATGTTTCAGGGTTTATTCCACTTTCAATTCTACATCTTTTAATATCCATATAATTTAAAAAAAATTATTTTGATCTTTTTTGAAAAGAATTTAAACTGCAATTACTCGTAAACCCTTAGATATTTCTAAGTGTTTTTTTAAGGGTTCACTCTGTATTCAATTCTGCATCTTTTGATGTGCATATCATTGGTATTGTAAAATGTTGAAATGTTTACAAAAAAATAGATAAAAATGAAAAAAATATTAAAAATTATGAAACTTCAATAGCACTCCTCTACTCCAAATTCAATTCTGCCTATATTATGCTATAAAAACAATCCAAAATCCAAAACTCACTTTTTCGCCTAAAAAAACTGTAAGAAGGGACCCTTATGATTTTTAAAAGTTTGAAAATTGCCTGTATTCACGAGTTAATTACTCAAAAACTTATAAAGATATTTTCGATTTGAAAAAACCATAGTAAAATTTGAACTTTTTTCTTTCGTTATGTATAAGTTCATATCATTACTATGTATAGTTAGGGAGCTACAGGCGTTTTAAAAAGGTATTGCGAGTCGCGAAACGTGAAATGTTAAAATCTTATGTTTTTATTAACATATAAATTGTAATAACTCTTAAACCTTTTGGAATTTTAAAGTGAATGTTTCAGGGTTTATTCCACTTTCAATTCTACATCTTTTAATATCCATATAATTTTTAAAAAAATATTTTGATCTTTTTTGAAAAGAATTTAAACTGCAATTACTCGTAAACCCTTAGAGATTTCTAAGTGTTTATTTAAGGGTTCACTCTGTATTCAATTCTGCATCTTTTGATGTGCATATCATTGGTATTGTAAAATGTTGAAATGTTTACAAAAAAATAGATAAAAATGAAAAAAATATTAAAAATTTTGAAACTTCAATAGCACCCCTCTACTCCAAATTCAATTCTGCCTATATTATGCTATAAAAACAATCCAAAATCCAAAACTCACTTTTTCGCCTAAAAAAACTGTAAGGGGGGACCCTTATGATTTTTAAAAGTTTGAAAATTGCCTGTATTCACGAGTTAATTACTCAAAAACTTATAAAGATATTTTCGATTTGAAAAAACCATAGTAAAATTTGAACTTTTTTCTTTCGTTATGTATAAGTTCATATCATTACTATGTATAGTTAGGGAGCTACAGGCGTTTTAAAAAGGTATTGCAAGTGGCGAAACGTGAAATGTTAAAATCTTATGTTTTTATTAACATATAAATTTTAATAACTCTTAAACCTTTTGGAATTTTAAAGTGAATGTTTCAGGGTTTATTCCACTTTCAATTCTACATCTTTTAAAATCCATATAATTTTTTAAAAAATATTTTGATCTTTTTTGAAAAGAATTTAAACTGCAATTACTCGTAAACCCTTAGAGATTTCAAAGTGTTTTTTTAAGGGTTCACTCTGTATTCAATTCTGCATCTTTTGATGTGCATATCATTGGTATTGTAAAATGTTGAAATGTTTACAAAAAAATAGATAAAAATGAAAAAAATATTAAAAATTATGAAACTTCAATAGCACTCCTCTACTCCAAATTCAATTCTGTCTATATTATGCTATAAAAACAATCCAAAATCCAAAACTCACTTTTTCGCCTAAAAAAACTGTAAGGGGGGACCCTTATGATTTTTAAAAGTTTGAAAATTGCCTGTATTCACGAGTTAATTACTCAAAAACTTATAAAGATATTTTCGATTTGAAAAAACCATAGTAAAATTTGAACTTTTTTCTTTCGTTATGTATAAGTTCATATCATTACTATGTATAGTTAGAAAGCTACAGGCGTTTTAAAAAGGTATTGCGAGTGGCGAAACGTGAAATGGTTAAAATCTTATGTTTTTATTAACATATAAATTGTAATAACTCTTAAACCTTTTGGAATTTTAAAGTGAATGTTTCAGGGTTTATTCCACTTTCAATTCTACATCTTTTAATATCCATATAATTTTTAAAAAAATATTTTGATCTTTTTTGAAAAGAATTTAAACTGCAATTACTCGTAAACCCTTAGAGATTTCTAAGTGTTTTTTTTAAGGGTTCACTCTGTATTCAATTCTGCATCTTTTGATGTGCATATCATTGGTATTGTAAAATGTTGAAATGTATACAAAAAAATAGATAAAAATGAAAAAAATATTAAAAATTATGAAACTTCAATAGCACTCCTCTACTCCAAATTCAATTCTGCCTATATTATGCTATAAAAACAATCCAAAATCCAAAACTCACTTTTTCGCCTAAAAAAACTGTAAGGGGGGACCCTTATGATTTTTAAAAGTTTGAAAATTGCCTGTATTCACGAGTTAATTACTCAAAAACTTATAAAGATATTTTCGATTTGAAAAAACCATAGTAAAATTTGAACTTTTTTCTTTCGTTATGTATAAGTTCATATCATTACTATGTATAGTTAGGGAGCTACAGGCGTTTTAAAAAGGTATTGCAAGTGGCGAAACGTGAAATGTTAAAATCTTATGTTTTTATTAACATATAAATTTTAATAACTCTTAAACCTTTTGGAATTTTAAAGTGAATGTTTCAGGGTTTATTCCACTTTCAATTCTACATCTTTTAATATCCATATAATTTTTTAAAAAATATTTTGATCTTTTTTGAAAAGAATTTAAACTGCAATTACTCGTAAACCCTTAGAGATTTCAAAGTGTTTTTTTAAGGGTTCACTCTGTATTCAATTCTGCATCTTTTGATGTGCATATCATTGGTATTGTAAAATGTTGAAATGTTTACAAAAAAATAGATAAAAATGAAAAAAATATTAAAAATTATGAAACTTCAATAGCACTCCTCTACTCCAAATTCAATTCTGTCTATATTATGCTATAAAAACAATCCAAAATCCAAAACTCACTTTTTCGCCTAAAAAAACTGTAAGGGGGGACCCTTATGATTTTTAAAAGTTTGAAAATTGCCTGTATTCACGAGGTAATTACTCAAAAACTTATAAAGATATTTTCGATTTGAAAAAACCATAGTAAAATTTGAACTTTCTTCTTTCGTTATGTATAAGTTCATATCATTACTATGTATAGTTAGGGAGCTACAGGCGTTTTAAAAAGGTATTGCAAGTGGCGAAACGTGAAATGTTAAAATCTTATGTTTTTATTAACATATAAATTGTAATAACTCTTAAACCTTTTGGAATTTTAAAGTGAATGTTTCAGGGTTTATTCCACTTTCAATTCTACATCTTTTAATATCCATATAATTTTTTAAAAAATATTTTGATCTTTTTTGAAAAGAATTTAAACTGCAATTACTCGTAAACCCTTAGAGATTTCTAAGTGTTTTTATAAGGGTTCACTCTGTATTCAATTCTGCATCTTTTGATGTGCATATCATTTGTATTGTAAAATGTTGAAATGTTTACAAAAATATAGATAAAAATGAAAAAAATATTAAAAATTATGAAACTTCAATAGCACTCCTCTACTCCAAATTTAATTCTGTCTATATTATGCTATAAAAACAATCCAAAATCCAAAACTCACTTTTTCGCCTAAAAAAACTGTAAGGGGGGACCCTTATGATTTTTAAAAGTTTGAAAATTGCCTGTATTCACGAGTTAATTACTCAAAAACTTATAAAGATATTTTCGATTTGAAAAAACCATAGTAAAATTTGAACTTTCTTCTTTCGTTATGTATAAGTTCATATCATTACTATGTATAGTTAGGGAGCTACAGGCGTTTTAAAAAGGTATTGCAAGTGGCGAAACGTGAAATGTTAAAATCTTATGTTTTTATTAACATATAAATTATAACTCCTAAACCTTTTGGAATTTTAAAGTGAATGTTTCAGGGTTTATTCCACTTTCAATTCTACATCTTTTAATATCCATATAATTTTTTAAAAAATATTTTGATCTTTTTTGAAAAGAATTTAAACTGCAATTACTCGTAAACCCTTAGAGATTTCAAAGTGTTTTTTTAAGGGTACACTCTGTATTCAATTCTGCATCTTTTGATGTGCATATCATTGGTATTGTAAAATGTTGAAATGTTTACAAAAAAATAGATAAAAATGAAAAAAATATTAAAAATTATGAAACTTCAATAGCACTCCTCTACTCCAAATTCAATTCTGTCTATATTATGCTATAAAAACAATCCAAAATCCAAAACTCACTTTTTCGCCTAAAAAAACTGTAAGGGGGGACCCCTATGATTTTTAAAAGTTTGAAAATTGCCTGTATTCACGAGTTAATTACTCAAAAACTTATAAAGATATTTTTGATTTGAAAAAACCATAGTAAAATTTGAACTTTCTTCTTTCGTTATGTATAAGTTCATATCATTACTATGTATAGTTAGGGAGCTACAGGCGTTTTAAAAAGGTATTGCAAGTGGCGAAACGTGAAATGTTAAAATCTTATGTTTTTATTAACATATAAATTGTAATAACTCTTAAACCTTTTGGAATTTTAAAGTGAATGTTTCATTGTTTATTCCACTTTCAATTCTACATCTTTTAATATCCATATAATTAAAAAAAAAATATTTTGATCTTTTTTGAAAAGAATTTAAACTGCAATTACTCGTAAACCCTTAGAGATTTCAAAGTTTTTTTTTAAGGGTTCACTCTGTATTCAATTCTGCATCTTTTGATGTGCATATCATTGGTATTGTAAAATGTTGAAATGTTTACAAAAAAATAGATAAAAATGAAAAAAAATATTAAAAATTATGAAACTTCAATAGCACCCCTCTACTCCAAATTCAATTCTGCCTATATTATGCTATAAAAACAATCCAAAATCCAAAACTCACTTTTTCGCCTAAAAAAACTGTAAGGGGGGACCCTTATGATTTTTAAAAGTTTGAAAATTGCCTGTATTCACGAGTTAATTACTCAAAAACTTATAAAGATATTTTCGATTTGAAAAAACCATAGTAAAATTTGAACTTTTTTCTTTCGTTATGTATAAGTTCATATCATTACTATGTATAGTTAGAAAGCTACAGGCGTTTTAAAAAGGTATTGCGAGTGGCGAAACGTGAAATGGTTAAAATCTTATGTTTTTATTAACATATAAATTGTAATAACTCTTAAACCTTTTGGAATTTTAAAGTGAATGTTTCAGGGTTTATTCCACTTTCAATTCTACATCTTTTAATATCCATATAATTTTTAAAAAAATATTTTGATCTTTTTTGAAAAGAATTTAAACTGCAATTACTCGTAAACCCTTAGAGATTTCTAAGTGTTTATTTAAGGGTTCACTCTGTATTCAATTCTGCATCTTTTGATGTGCATATCATTGGTATTGTAAAATGTTGAAATGTTTACAAAAAAATAGATAAAAATGAAAAAAATATTAAAAATTATGAAACTTCAATAGCACCCCTCTACTCCAAATTCAATTCTGCCTGTATTATGCTATAAAAACAATCCAAAATCCAAAACTCACTTTTTCGCCTAAAAAAACTGTAAGGGGGGACCCTTATGATTTTTAAAAGTTTGAAAATTGCCTGTATTCACGAGTTAATTACTCGAAAACTTATAAAGATATTTTCGATTTGAAAAAACCATAGTAAAATTTGAACTTTCTTCTTTCGTTATGTATAAGTTCATTTCATTACTATGTATAGTTAGGGAGCTACAGGCGTTTTAAAAAGGTATTGCAAGTGGCGAAACGTGAAATGTTAAAATCTTATGTTTTTATTAACATATAAATTGTAATAACTCTTAAACCTTTTGGAATTTTAAAGTGAATGTTTCAGGGTTTATTCCACTTTCAATTCTACATCTTTTAATATCCATATAATTTTTTAAAAAATATTTTGATCTTTTTTGAAAAGAATTTAAACTGCAATTACTCGTAAACCCTTAGAGATTTCTAAGTGTTTTTATAAGGGTTCACTCTGTATTCAATTCTGCATCTTTTGATGTGCATATCATTTGTATTGTAAAATGTTGAAATGTTTACAAAAATATAGATAAAAATGAAAAAAATATTAAAAATTATGAAACTTCAATAGCACTCCTCTACTCCAAATTTAATTCTGTCTATATTATGCTATAAAAACAATCCAAAATCCAAAACTCACTTTTTCGCCTAAAAAAACTGTAAGGGGGGACCCTTATGATTTTTAAAAGTTTGAAAATTGCCTGTATTCACGAGTTAATTACTCAAAAACTTATAAAGATATTTTCGATTTGAAAAAACCATAGTAAAATTTGAACTTTCTTCTTTCGTTATGTATAAGTTCATATCATTACTATGTATAGTTAGGGAGCTACAGGCGTTTTAAAAAGGTATTGCAAGTGGCGAAACGTGAAATGTTAAAATCTTATGTTTTTATTAACATATAAATTGTAATAACTCCTAAACCTTTTGGAATTTTAAAGTGAATGTTTCAGGGTTTATTCCACTTTCAATTCTACATCTTTTAATATCCATATAATTTTTTAAAAAATATTTTGATCTTTTTTGAAAAGAATTTAAACTGCAATTACTCGTAAACCCTTAGAGATTTCAAAGTGTTTTTTTAAGGGTACACTCTGTATTCAATTCTGCATCTTTTGATGTGCATATCATTGGTATTGTAAAATGTTGAAATGTTTACAAAAAAATAGATAAAAATGAAAAAAATATTTAAAATTATGAAACTTCAATAGCACTCCTCTACTCCAAATTCAATTCTGTCTATATTATGCTATAAAAACAATCCAAAATCCAAAACTCACTTTTTCGCCTAAAAAAACTGTAAGGGGGGACCCCTATGATTTTTAAAAGTTTGAAAATTGCCTGTATTCACGAGTTAATTACTCAAAAACTTATAAAGATATTTTTGATTTGAAAAAACCATAGTAAAATTTGAACTTTCTTCTTTCGTTATGTATAAGTTCATATCATTACTATGTATAGTTAGGGAGCTACAGGCGTTTTAAAAAGGTATTGCAAGTGGCGAAACGTGAAATGTTAAAATCTTATGTTTTTATTAACATATAAATTGTAATAACTCTTAAACCTTTTGGAATTTTAAAGTGAATGTTTCATTGTTTATTCCACTTTCAATTCTACATCTTTTAATATCCATATAATTAAAAAAAAAATATTTTGATCTTTTTTGAAAAGAATTTAAACTGCAATTACTCGTAAACCCTTAGAGATTTCAAAGTTTTTTTTTAAGGGTTCACTCTGTATTCAATTCTGCATCTTTTGATGTGCATATCATTGGTATTGTAAAATGTTGAAATGTTTACAAAAAAATAGATAAAAATGAAAAAAAATATTAAAAATTATGAAACTTCAATAGCACCCCTCTACTCCAAATTCAATTCTGCCTATATTATGCTATAAAAACAATCCAAAATCCAAAACTCACTTTTTCGCCTAAAAAAACTGTAAGGGGGGACCCTTATGATTTTTAAAAGTTTGAAAATTGCCTGTATTCACGAGTTAATTACTCAAAAACTTATAAAGATATTTTCGATTTGAAAAAACCATAGTAAAATTTGAACTTTTTTCTTTCGTTATGTATAAGTTCATATCATTACTATGTATAGTTAGAAAGCTACAGGCGTTTTAAAAAGGTATTGCGAGTGGCGAAACGTGAAATGGTTAAAATCTTATGTTTTTATTAACATATAAATTGTAATAACTCTTAAACCTTTTGGAATTTTAAAGTGAATGTTTCAGGGTTTATTCCACTTTCAATTCTACATCTTTTAATATCCATATAATTTTTAAAAAAATATTTTGATCTTTTTTGAAAAGAATTTAAACTGCAATTACTCGTAAACCCTTAGAGATTTCTAAGTGTTTATTTAAGGGTTCACTCTGTATTCAATTCTGCATCTTTTGATGTGCATATCATTGGTATTGTAAAATGTTGAAATGTTTACAAAAAAATAGATAAAAATGAAAAAAATATTAAAAATTATGAAACTTCAATAGCACCCCTCTACTCCAAATTCAATTCTGCCTGTATTATGCTATAAAAACAATCCAAAATCCAAAACTCACTTTTTCGCCTAAAAAAACTGTAAGGGGGGACCCTTATGATTTTTAAAAGTTTGAAAATTGCCTGTATTCACGAGTTAATTACTCGAAAACTTATAAAGATATTTTCGATTTGAAAAAACCATAGTAAAATTTGAACTTTCTTCTTTCGTTATGTATAAGTTCATTTCATTACTATGTATAGTTAGGGAGCTACAGGCGTTTTAAAAAGGTATTGCAAGTGGCGAAACGTGAAATGTTAAAATCTTATGTTTTTATTAACATATAAATTGTAATAACTCTTAAACCTTTTGGAATTTTAAAGTGAATGTTTCAGGGTTTATTCCACTTTCAATTCTACATCTTTTAATATCCATATAATGTTTTAAAAAATATTTTGATCTTTTTTGAAAAGAATTTAAACTGCAATTACTCGTAAACCCTTAGAGATTTCTAAGTGTTTTTTTTAAGGGTTCACTCTGTATTCAATTCTGCATCTTTTGATGTGCATATCATTGGTATTGTAAAATGTTGAAATGTTTACAAAAAAATAGATAAAAATGAAAAAAATATTAAAAATTATGAAACTTCAATAGCACCCCTCTACTCCAAATTCAATTCTGCCTATATTATGCTATAAAAACAATCCAAAATCCAAAACTCACTTTTTCGCCTAAAAAAACTGTAAGGGGGGACCCTTATGATTTTTAAAAGTTTGAAAATTGCCTGTATTCACGAGTTAATTACTCAAAAACTTATAAAGATATTTTCGATTTGAAAAAACCATAGTAAAATTTGAACTTTTTTCTTTCGTTATGTATAAGTTCATATCATTACTATGTATAGTTAGAAAGCTACAGGCGTTTTAAAAAGGTATTGCGAGTGGCGAAACGTGAAATGGTTAAAATCTTATGTTTTTATTAACATATAAATTGTAATAACTCTTAAACCTTTTGGAATTTTAAAGTGAATGTTTCAGGGTTTATTCCACTTTCAATTCTACATCTTTTAATATCCATATAATTTTAAAAAAAATATTTTGATCTTTTTTGAAAAGAATTTAAACTGCAATTACTCGTAAACCCTTAGAGATTTCTAAGTGTTTATTTAAGGGTTCACTCTGTATTCAATTCTGCATCTTTTGATGTGCATATCATTGGTATTGTAAAATGTTGAAATGTTTACAAAAAAATAGATAAAAATGAAAAAAATATTAAAAATTATGAAACTTCAATAGCACCCCTCTACTCCAAATTCAATTCTGCCTGTATTATGCTATAAAAACAATCCAAAATCCAAAACTCACTTTTTCGCCTAAAAAAACTGTAAGGGGGGACCCTTATGATTTTTAAAAGTTTGAAAATTGCCTGTATTCACGAGTTAATTACTCGAAAACTTATAAAGATATTTTCGATTTGAAAAAACCATAGTAAAATTTGAACTTTCTTCTTTCGTTATGTATAAGTTCATTTCATTACTATGTATAGTTAGGGAGCTACAGGCGTTTTAAAAAGGTATTGCAAGTGGCGAAACGTGAAATGTTAAAATCTTATGTTTTTATTAACATATAAATTGTAATAACTCTTAAACCTTTTGGAATTTTAAAGTGAATGTTTCAGGGTTTATTCCACTTTCAATTCTACATCTTTTAATATCCATATAATGTTTTAAAAAATATTTTGATCTTTTTTGAAAAGAATTTAAACTGCAATTACTCGTAAACCCTTAGAGATTTCTAAGTGTTTTTTTTAAGGGTTCACTCTGTATTCAATTCTGCATCTTTTGATGTGCATATCATTGGTATTGTAAAATGTTGAAATGTTTACAAAAAAATAGATAAAAATGAAAAAAATATTAAAAATTATGAAACTTCAATAGCACCCCTCTACTCCAAATTCAATTCTGCCTATATTATGCTATAAAAACAATCCAAAATCCAAAACTCACTTTTTCGCCTAAAAAAACTGTAAGGGGGGACCCTTATGATTTTTAAAAGTTTGAAAATTGCCTGTATTCACGAGTTAATTACTCAAAAACTTATAAAGATATTTTCGATTTGAAAAAACCATAGTAAAATGTGAACTTTTTTCTTTCGTTATGTATAAGTTCATATCATTACTATGTATAGTTAGCGAGCTACAGGCGTTTTAAAAAGGTATTGCGAGTGGCGAAACGTGAAATGTTAAAATCTTATGTTTTTATTAACATATAAATTGTAATAACTCTTAAACCTTTTGGAATTTTAAAGTGAATGTTTCAGGGTTTATTCCACTTTCAATTCTACATCTTTTAATATCCATATAATTTTTAAAAAAATATTTTGATCTTTTTTGAAAAGAATTTAAACTGCAATTACTCGTAAACCCTTAGAGATTTCTAAGTGTTTATTTAAGGGTTCACTCTGTATTCAATTCTGCATCTTTTGATGTGCATATCATTGGTATTGTAAAATGTTGAAATGTTTACAAAAAAATAGATAAAAATGAAAAAAATATTAAAAATTCTGAAACTTCAATAGCACTCCTCTACTCCAAATTCAATTCTGCCTGTATTATGCTATAAAAACAATCCAAAATCCAAAACTCACTTTTTCGCCTAAAAAAACTGTAAGGGGGGGACCCTTATGATTTTTAAAAGTTTGAAAATTGCCTGTATTCACGAGTTAATTACTCGAAAACTTATAAAGATATTTTCGATTTGAAAAAACCATAGTAAAATTTGAACTTTCTTCTTTCGTTATGTATAATTCCATTTCATTACTATGTATAGTTAGGGAGCTACAGGCGTTTTAAAAAGGTATTGCAAGTGGCGAAACGTGAAATGTTAAAATCTTATGTTTTTATTAACATATAAATTGTAATAACTCTTAAACCTTTTGGAATTTTAAAGTGAATGTTTCAGGGTTTATTCCACTTTCAATTCTATATCTTTTAATATCCATATAATTTTAAAAAAAATATTTTGATCTTTTTTGAAAAGAATTTAAACTGCAATTACTCGTAAACCCTTAGAGATTTCTAAGTGTTTTTTTAAGGGTTCACTCTGTATTCAATTCTGCATCTTTTGATGTGCATATCATTGGTATTGTAAAATGTTGAAATGTTTACAAAAAAATAGATAAAAATGAAAAAAATATTAAAAATTATGAAACTTCATTAGCACTCCTCTACTCCAAATTCAATTCTGCCTATATTATGCTATAAAAACAATCCAAAATCCAAAACTCACTTTTTCGCCTAAAAAAACTGTAAGGGGGGACCCTTATGATTTTTAAAAGTTTGAAAATTGCCTGTATTCACGAGTTAATTACTCGAAAACTTATAAAGATATTTTCGATTTGAAAAAACCATAGTAAAATTTCAACTTTCTTCTTTCGTTATGTATAAGTTCATATCATTACTATGTATAGTTAGGGAGCTACAGGCGTTTTAAAAAGGTATTGCAAGTGGCGAAACGTGAAATGTTAAAATCTTATGTTTTTATTAACATATAAATTGTAATAACTCTTAAACCTTTTGGAATTTTAAAGTGAATGTTTCATTGTTTATTCCACTTTCAATTCTACATCTTTTAATATCCATATAATTAAAAAAAAAATATTTTGATCTTTTTTGAAAAGAATTTAAACTGCAATTACTCGTAAACCCTTAGAGATTTCAAAGTGTTTTTTTAAGGGTTCACTCTGTATTCAATTCTGCATCTTTTGATGTGCATATCATTGGTATTGTAAAATGTTGAAATGTTTACAAAAAAATAGATAAAAATGAAAAAAAATATTAAAAATTATGAAACTTCAATAGCACCCCTCTACTCCAAATTCAATTCTGCCTATATTATGCTATAAAAACAATCCAAAATCCAAAACTCACTTTTTCGCCTAAAAAAACTGTAAGGGGGGACCCTTATGATTTTTAAAAGTTTGAAAATTGCCTGTATTCACGAGTTAATTACTCAAAAACTTATAAAGATATTTTCGATTTGAAAAAACCATAGTAAAATTTGAACTTTTTTCTTTCGTTATATATAAGTTCATATCATTACTATGTATAGTTAGCGAGCTACAGGCGTTTTAAAAAGGTATTGCGAGTGGCGAAACGTGAAATGTTAAAATCTTATGTTTTTATTAACATATAAATTGTAATAACTCTTAAACCTTTTGGAATTTTAAAGTGAATGTTTCAGGGTTTATTCCACTTTCAATTCTACATCTTTTAATATCCATATAATTTTTAAAAAAATATTTTGATCTTTTTTGAAAAGAATTTAAACTGCAATTACTCGTAAACCCTTAGAGATTTCTAAGTGTTTATTTAAGGGTTCACTCTGTATTCAATTCTGCATCTTTTGATGTGCATATCATTGGTATTGTAAAATGTTGAAATGTTACAAAAAAATAGATAAAAATGAAAAAAATATTAAAAATTCTGAAACTTCAATAGCACTCCTCTACTCCAAATTCAATTCTGCCTGTATTATGCTATAAAAACAATCCAAAATCCAAAACTCACTTTTTCGCCTAAAAAAACTGTAAGGGGGGACCCTTATGATTTTTAAAAGTTTGAAAATTGCCTGTATTCACGAGTTAATTACTCGAAAACTTATAAAGATATTTTCGATTTGAAAAAACCATAGTAAAAGTTAAACTTTCTTCTTTCGTTATGTATAAGTTCATTTCATTACTATGTATAGTTAGGGAGCTACAGGCGTTTTAAAAAGGTATTGCAAGTGGCGAAACGTGAAATGTTAAAATCTTATGTTTTTATTAACATATAAATTGTAATAACTCTTAAACCTTTTGGAATTTTAAAGTGAATGTTTCAGGGTTTATTCCACTTTCAATTCTACATCTTTTAATATCCATATAATGTTTTAAAAAATATTTTGATCTTTTTTGAAAAGAATTTAAACTGCAATTACTCGTAAACCCTTAGAGATTTCTAAGTGTTTTTTTTAAGGGTTCACTCTGTATTCAATTCTGCATCTTTTGATGTGCATATCATTGGTATTGTAAAATGTTGAAATGTTTACAAAAAAATAGATAAAAATGAAAAAAATATTAAAAATTATGAAACTGCAATAGCACTCCTCTACTCCAAATTCAATTCTGTCTATATTATGCTATAAAAACAATCCAAAATCCAAAACTCACTTTTTCGCCTAAAAAAACTGTAAGGGGGGACCCTTATGATTTTTAAAAGTTTGAAAATCGCCTGTATTCACGAGTTAATTACTCAAAAACTTATAAAGATATTTTTGATTTGAAAAAACCATAGTAAAATTTGAACTTTCTTCTTTCGTTATGTATAAGTTCATATCATTACTATGTATAGTTAGGGAGCTACAGGCGTTTTAAAAAGGTATTGCAAGTGGCGAAACGTGAAATGTTAAAATCTTATGTTTTTATTAACATATAAATTGTAATAACTCTTAAACCTTTTGGAATTTTAAAGTGAATGTTTCATTGTTTATTCCACTTTCAATTCTACATCTTTTAATATCCATATAATTAAAAAAAAAAATTTTGATCTTTTTTGAAAAGAATTTAAACTGCAATTACTCGTAAACCCTTAGAGATTTCAAAGTGTTTTTTTAAGGGTTCACTCTGTATTCAATTCTGCATCTTTTGATGTGCATATCATTGGTATTGTAAAATGTTGAAATGTTTACAAAAAAATAGATAAAAATGAAAAAAAATATTAAAAATTATGAAACTTCAATAGCACCCCTCTACTACAAATTCAATTCTGCCTATATTATGCTATAAAAACAATCCAAAATCCAAAACTCACTTTTTCGCCTAAAAAAACTGTAAGGGGGGACCCTTATGATTTTTAAAAGTTTGAAAATTGCCTGTATTCACGAGTTAATTACTCAAAAACTTATAAAGATATTTTCGATTTGAAAAAACCATAGTAAAATTTGAACTTTTTTCTTTCGTTATGTATAAGTTCATATCATTACTATGTATAGTTAGCGAGCTACAGGCGTTTTAAAAAGGTATTGCGAGTGGCGAAACGTGAAATGTTAAAATCTTATGTTTTTATTAACATATAAATTGTAATAACTCTTAAACCTTTTGGAATTTTAAAGTGAATGTTTCATTGTTTATTCCACTTTCAATTCTACATCTTTTAATATCCATATAATTAAAAAAAAAATATTTTGATCTTTTTTGAAAAGAATTTAAACTGCAATTACTCGTAAACCCTTAGAGATTTCTAAGTGTTTTTTTTAAGGGTTCACTCTGTATTCAATTCTGCATCTTTTGATGTGCATATCATTGGTATTGTAAAATGTTGAAATGTTTACAAAAAAATAGATAAAAATGAAAAAAATATTAAAAATTATGAAACTGCAATAGCACTCCTCTACTCCAAATTCAATTCTGTCTATATTATGCTATAAAAACAATCCAAAATCCAAAACTCACTTTTTCGCCTAAAAAAACTGTAAGGGGGGACCCTTATGATTTTTAAAAGTTTGAAAATCGCCTGTATTCACGAGTTAATTACTCAAAAACTTATAAAGATATTTTTGATTTGAAAAAACCATAGTAAAATTTGAACTTTCTTCTTTCGTTATGTATAAGTTCATATCATTACTATGTATAGTTAGGGAGCTACAGGCGTTTTAAAAAGGTATTGCAAGTGGCGAAACGTGAAATGTTAAAATCTTATGTTTTTATTAACATATAAATTGTAATAACTCTTAAACCTTTTGGAATTTTAAAGTGAATGTTTCATTGTTTATTCCACTTTCAATTCTACATCTTTTAATATCCATATAATTAAAAAAAAAATATTTTGATCTTTTTTGAAAAGAATTTAAACTGCAATTACTCGTAAACCCTTAGAGATTTCAAAGTGTTTTTTTAAGGGTTCACTCTGTATTCAATTCTGCATCTTTTGATGTGCATATCATTGGTATTGTAAAATGTTGAAATGTTTACAAAAAAATAGATAAAAATGAAAAAAAATATTAAAAATTATGAAACTTCAATAGCACCCCTCTACTACAAATTCAATTCTGCCTATATTATGCTATAAAAACAATCCAAAATCCAAAACTCACTTTTTCGCCTAAAAAAACTGTAAGGGGGGACCCTTATGATTTTTAAAAGTTTGAAAATTGCCTGTATTCACGAGTTAATTACTCAAAAACTTATAAAGATATTTTCGATTTGAAAAAACCATAGTAAAATTTGAACTTTTTTCTTTCGTTATGTATAAGTTCATATCATTACTATGTATAGTTAGCGAGCTACAGGCGTTTTAAAAAGGTATTGCGAGTGGCGAAACGTGAAATGTTAAAATCTTATGTTTTTATTAACATATAAATTGTAATAACTCTTAAACCTTTTGGAATTTTAAAGTGAATGTTTCATTGTTTATTCCACTTTCAATTCTACATCTTTTAATATCCATATAATTAAAAAAAAAATATTTTGATCTTTTTTGAAAAGAATTTAAACTGCAATTACTCGTAAACCCTTAGAGATTTCAAAGTGTTTTTTTAAGGGTTCACTCTGTATTCAATTCTGCATCTTTTGATGTGCATATCATTGGTATTGTAAAATGTTGAAATGTTTACAAAAAAATAGATAAAAATGAAAAAAAATATTAAAAATTATGAAACTTCAATAGCACCCCTCTACTACAAATTCAATTCTGCCTATATTATGCTATAAAAACAATCCAAAATCCAAAACTCACTTTTTCGCCTAAAAAAACTGTAAGGGGGGACCCTTATGATTTTTAAAAGTTTGAAAATTGCCTGTATTCACGAGTTAATTACTCGAAAACTTATAAAGATATTTTCGATTTGAAAAAACCATAGTAAAAGTTGAACTTTCTTCTTTCGTTATGTATAAGTTCATTTCATTACTATGTATAGTTAGGGAGCTACAGGCGTTTTAAAAAGGTATTGCAAGTGGCGAAACGTGAAATGTTAAAATCTTATGTTTTTATTAACATATAAATTGTAATAACTCTTAAACCTTTTGGAATTTTAAAGTGAATGTTTCAGGGTTTATTCCACTTTCAATTCTACATCTTTTAATATCCATATAATGTTTTAAAAAATATTTTGATCTTTTTTGAAAAGAATTTAAACTGCAATTACTCGTAAACCCTTAGAGATTTCTAAGTGTTTTTTTTAAGGGTTCACTCTGTATTCAATTCTGCATCTTTTGATGTGCATATCATTGGTATTGTAAAATGTTGAAATGTTTACAAAAAAATAGATAAAAATGAAAAAAATATTAAAAATTATGAAACTTCATTAGCACTCCTCTACTCCAAATTCAATTCTGTCTATATTATGCTATAAAAACAATCCAAAATCCAAAACTCACTTTTTCGCCTAAAAAAACTGTAAGGGGGGACCCTTATGATTTTTAAAAGTTTGAAAATCGCCTGTATTCACGAGTTAATTACTCAAAAACTTATAAAGATATTTTTGATTTGAAAAAACCATAGTAAAATTTGAACTTTCTTCTTTCGTTATGTATAAGTTCATATCATTACTATGTATAGTTAGGGAGCTACAGGCGTTTTAAAAAGGTATTGCAAGTGGCGAAACGTGAAATGTTAAAATCTTATGTTTTTATTAACATATAAATTGTAATAACTCTTAAACCTTTTGGAATTTTAAAGTGAATGTTTCATTGTTTATTCCACTTTCAATTCTACATCTTTTAATATCCATATAATTAAAAAAAAAATATTTTGATCTTTTTTGAAAAGAATTTAAACTGCAATTACTCGTAAACCCTTAGAGATTTCAAAGTGTTTTTTTAAGGGTTCACTCTGTATTCAATTCTGCATCTTTTGATGTGCATATCATTGGTATTGTAAAATGTTGAAATGTTTACAAAAAAATAGATAAAAATGAAAAAAAATATTAAAAATTATGAAACTTCAATAGCACCCCTCTACTACAAATTCAATTCTGCCTATATTATGCTATAAAAACAATCCAAAATCCAAAACTCACTTTTTCGCCTAAAAAAACTGTAAGGGGGGACCCTTATGATTTTTAAAAGTTTGAAAATTGCCTGTATTCACGAGTTAATTACTCAAAAACTTATAAAGATATTTTCGATTTGAAAAAACCATAGTAAAATTTGAACTTTTTTCTTTCGTTATGTATAAGTTCATATCATTACTATGTATAGTTAGCGAGCTACAGGCGTTTTAAAAAGGTATTGCGAGTGGCGAAACGTGAAATGTTAAAATCTTATGTTTTTATTAACATATAAATTGTAATAACTCTTAAACCTTTTGGAATTTTAAAGTGAATGTTTCATTGTTTATTCCACTTTCAATTCTACATCTTTTAATATCCATATAATTAAAAAAAAAATATTTTGATCTTTTTTGAAAAGAATTTAAACTGCAATTACTCGTAAACCCTTAGAGATTTCAAAGTGTTTTTTTAAGGGTTCACTCTGTATTCAATTCTGCATCTTTTGATGTGCATATCATTGGTATTGTAAAATGTTGAAATGTTTACAAAAAAATAGATAAAAATGAAAAAAAATATTAAAAATTATGAAACTTCAATAGCACCCCTCTACTACAAATTCAATTCTGCCTATATTATGCTATAAAAACAATCCAAAATCCAAAACTCACTTTTTCGCCTAAAAAAACTGTAAGGGGGGACCCTTATGATTTTTAAAAGTTTGAAAATTGCCTGTATTCACGAGTTAATTACTCAAAAACTTATAAAGATATTTTCGATTTGAAAAAACCATAGTAAAATTTGAACTTTTTTCTTTCGTTATGTATAAGTTCATATCATTACTATGTATAGTTAGCGAGCTACAGGCGTTTTAAAAAGGTATTGCGAGTGGCGAAACGTGAAATGTTAAAATCTTATGTTTTTATTAACATATAAATTGTAATAACTCTTAAACCTTTTGGAATTTTAAAGTGAATGTTTCAGGGTTTATTCCACTTTCAATTCTACATCTTTTAATATCCATATAATTTTTAAAAAAATATTTTGATCTTTTTTGAAAAGAATTTAAACTGCAATTACTCGTAAACCCTTAGAGATTTCTAAGTGTTTATTTAAGGGTTCACTCTGTATTCAATTCTGCATCTTTTGATGTGCATATCATTGGTATTGTAAAATGTTGAAATGTTTACAAAAAAATAGATAAAAATGAAAAAAATATTAAAAATTCTGAAACTTCAATAGCACTCCTCTACTCCAAATTCAATTCTGCCTGTATTATGCTATAAAAACAATCCAAAATCCAAAACTCACTTTTTCGCCTAAAAAAACTGTAAGGGGGGACCCTTATGATTTTTAAAAGTTTGAAAATTGCCTGTATTCACGAGTTAATTACTCGAAAACTTATAAAGATATTTTCGATTTGAAAAAACCATAGTAAAAGTTGAACTTTCTTCTTTCGTTATGTATAAGTTCATTTCATTACAATGTATAGTTAGGGAGCTACAGGCGTTTTAAAAAGGTATTGCAAGTGGCGAAACGTGAAATGTTAAAATCTTATGTTTTTATTAACATATAAATTGTAATAACTCTTAAACCTTTTGGAATTTTAAAGTGAATGTTTCAGGGTTTATTCCACTTTCAATTCTACATCTTTTAATATCCATATAATGTTTTAAAAAATATTTTGATCTTTTTTGAAAAGAATTTAAACTGCAATTACTCGTAAACCCTTAGAGATTTCTAAGTGTTTTTTTTAAGGGTTCACTCTGTATTCAATTCTGCATCTTTTGATGTGCATATCATTGGTATTGTAAAATGTTGAAATGTTTACAAAAAAATAGATAAAAATGAAAAAAATATTAAAAATTATGAAACTTCATTAGCACTCCTCTACTCCAAATTCAATTCTGCCTATATTATGCTATAAAAACAATCCAAAATCCAAAACTCACTTTTTCGCCTAAAAAAACTGTAAGGGGGGACCCTTATGATTTTTAAAAGTTTGAAAATTGCCTGTATTCACGAGTTAATTACTCGAAAACTTATAAAGATATTTTCGATTTGAAAAAACCATAGTAAAATTTGAACTTTTTTCTTTCGTTATGTATAAGTTCATATCATTACTATGTATAGTTAGGGAGCTACAGGCGTTTTAAAAAGGTATTGCAAGTGGCGAAACGTGAAATGTTAAAATCTTATGTTTTTATTAACATATAAATTGTAATAACTCTTAAACCTTTTGGAATTTTAAAGTGAATGTTTCATGGTTTATTCCACTTTCAATTCTACATCTTTTAATATCCATATAATTTAAAAAAAAATATTTTGATCTTTTTTGAAAAGAATTTAAACTGCAATTACTCGTAAACCCTTAGAGATTTCTAAGTGTTTTTTTTAAGGGTTCACTCTGTATTCAATTCTGCATCTTTTGATGTGCATATCATTGGTATTGTAAAATGTTGAAATGTTTACAAAAAAATAGATAAAAATGAAAAAAATATTAAAAATTATGAAACTTCAATAGCACTCCTCTACTCCAAATTCAATTCTGTCTATATTATGCTATAAAAACAATCCAAAATCCAAAACTCACTTTTTCGCCTAAAAAAACTGTAAGGGGGGACCCTTATGATTATTAAAAGTTTGAAAATTGCCTGTATTCACGAGTTAATTACTCAAAAACTTATAAAGATATTTTTGATTTGAAAAAACCATAGTAAAATTTGAACTTTCTTCTTTCGTTATGTATAAGTTCATATCATTACTATGTATAGTTAGGGAGCTACAGGCGTTTTAAAAAGGTATTGCAAGTGGCGAAACGTGAAATGTTAAAATCTTATGTTTTTATTAACATATAAATTGTAATAACTCTTAAACCTTTTGGAATTTTAAAGTGAATGTTTCATTGTTTATTCCACTTTCAATTCTACATCTTTTAATATCCATATAATTAAAAAAAAATATTTTGATCTTTTTTGAAAAGAATTTAAACTGCAATTACTCGTAAACCCTTAGAGATTTCAAAGTTTTTTTTTAAGGGTTTACTCTGTATTCAATTCTGCATCTTTTGATGTGCATATCATTGGTATTGTAAAATGTTGAAATGTTTACAAAAAAATAGATAAAAATGAAAAAAAATATTAAAAATTATGAAACTTCAATAGCACCCCTCTACTCCAAATTCAATTCTGCCTATATTATGCTATAAAAACAATCCAAAATCCAAAACTCACTTTTTCGCCTAAAAAAACTGTAAGGGGGGACCCTTATGATTTTTAAAAGTTTGAAAATTGCCTGTATTCACGAGTTAATTACTCAAAAACTTATAAAGATATTTTCGATTTGAAAAAACCATAGTAAAATTTGAACTTTCTTCTTTCGTTATGTATAAGTTCATATAATTACTATGTATAGTTAGGGAGCTACAGGCGTTTTAAAAAGGTATTGCGAGTGGCGAAACGTGAAATGTTAAAATCTTATGTTTTTATTAACATATAAATTGTAATAACTCTTAAACCTTTTGGAATTTTAAAGTGAATGTTTCAGGGTTTATTCCACTTTCAATTCTACATCTTTTAATATCCATATAATTTTTAAAAAAATATTTTGATCTTTTTTGAAAAGAATTTAAACTGCAATTACTCGTAAACCCTTAGAGATTTCTAAGTGTTTATTTAAGGGTTCACTCTGTATTCAATTCTGCATCTTTTGATGTGCATATCATTGGTATTGTAAAATGTTGAAATGTTTACAAAAAAATAGATAAAAATGAAAAAAATATTAAAAATTATGAAACTTCAATAGCACCCCTCTACTCCAAATTCAATTCTGCCTGTATTATGCTATAAAAACAATCCAAAATCCAAAACTCACTTTTTCGCCTAAAAAAACTGTAAGGGGGGACCCTTATGATTTTTAAAAGTTTGAAAATTGCCTGTATTCACGAATTAATTACTCGAAAACTTATAAAGATATTTTCGATTTGAAAAAACCATAGTAAAATTTGAACTTTCTTCTTTCGTTATGTATAAATTCATTTCATTACTATGTATAGTTAGGGAGCTACAGGCGTTTTAAAAAGGTATTGCAAGTGGCGAAACGTGAAATGTTAAAATCTTATGTTTTTATTAACATATAAATTGTAATAACTCTTAAACCTTTTGGAATTTTAAAGTGAATGTTTCAGGGTTTATTCCACTTTCAATTCTACATCTTTTAGTATCCATATAATGTTTTAAAAAATATTTTGATCTTTTTTGAAAAGAATTTAAACTGCAATTACTCGTAAACCCTTAGAGATTTCTAAGTGTTTTTTTTTAAGGGTTCACTCTGTATTCAATTCTGCATCTTTTGATGTGCATATCATTGGTATTGTAAAATGTTGAAATGTTTACAAAAAAATAGATAAAAATGAAAAAAATATTAAAAATTATGAAACTTCATTAGCACTCCTCTACTCCAAATTCAATTCTGCCTATATTATGCTATAAAAACAATCCAAAATCCAAAACTCACTTTTCCGCCTAAAAAAACTGTAAGGGGGGAGGGACCCTTATGATTTTTAAAAGTTTGAAAATTGCCTGTATTCACGAGTTAATTACTCGAAAACTTATAAAGATATTTTCGATTTGAAAAAACCATAGTAAAATTTGAACTTTCTTCTTTCGTTATGTATAAGTTCATTTAATTACTATGTATAGTTAGGGAGCTACAGGCGTTTTAAAAAGGTATTGCAAGTGGCGAAACGTGAAATGTTAAAATCTTATGTTTTTATTAACATATAAATTGTAATAACTCTTAAACCTTTTGGAATTTTAAAGTGAATGTTTCAGGGTTTATTCCACTTTCAATTCTACATCTTTTAATATCCATATAATTTTTTTAAAAATATTTTGATCTTTTTTGAAAAGAATTTAAACTGCAATTACTCGTAAACCCTTAGAGATTTCAAAGTGTTTTTTTAAGGGTTCACTCTGTATTCAATTCTGCATCTTTTGATGTGCATATCATTGGTATTGTAAAATGTTGAAATGTTTACAAAAAAATAGATAAAAATGAAAAAAATATTAAAAATTATGAAACTTCAATAGCACTCCTCTACTCCAAATTCAATTCTGTCTATATTATGCTATAAAAACAATCCAAAATCCAAAACTCACATTTTCGCCTAAAAAAACTGTAAGGGGGGACCCTTATGATTTTTAAAAGTTTGAAAATCGCCTGTATTCACGAGTTAATTACTCAAAAACTTATAAAGATATTTTTGATTTGAAAAAACCATAGTAAAATTTGAACTTTCTTCTTTCGTTATGTATAAGTTCATATCATTACTATGTATAGTTAGGGAGCTACAGGCGTTTTAAAAAGGTATTGCAAGTGGCGAAACGTGAAATGTTAAAATCTTATGTTTTTATTAACATATAAATTGTAATAACTCTTAAACCTTTTGGAATTTTAAAGTGAATGTTTCATTGTTTATTCCACTTTCAATTCTACATCTTTTAATATCCATATAATTTAAAAAAAAATATTTTGATCTTTTTTGAAAAGAATTTAAACTGCAATTACTCGTAAACCCTTAGAGATTTCAAAGTGTTTTTTTAAGGGTTCACTCTGTATTCAATTCTGCATCTTTTGATGTGCATATCATTGGTATTGTAAAATGTTGAAATGTTTACAAAAAAATAGATAAAAATGAAAAAAAATATTAAAAATTATGAAACTTCAATAGCACCCCTCTACTCCAAATTCAATTCTGCCTATATTATGCTATAAAAACAATCCAAAATCCAAAACTCACTTTTTCGCCTAAAAAAACTGTAAGGGGGGACCCTTATGATTTTTAAAAGTTTGAAAATTGCCTGTATTCACGAGTTAATTACTCAAAAACTTATAAAGATATTTTCGATTTGAAAAAACCATAGTAAAATTTGAACTTTTTTCTTTCGTTATGTATAAGTTCATATCATTACTATGTATAGTTAGCGAGCTACAGGCGTTTTAAAAAGGTATTGCGAGTGGCGAAACGTGAAATGTTAAAATCTTATGTTTTTATTAACATATAAATTGTAATAACTCTTAAACCTTTTGGAATTTTAAAGTGAATGTTTCAGGGTTTATTCCACTTTCAATTCTACATCTTTTAATATCCATATAATTTTTAAAAAAATATTTTGATCTTTTTTGAAAAGAATTTAAACTGCAATTACTCGTAAACCCTTAGAGATTTCTAAGTGTTTATTTAAGGGTTCACTCTGTATTCAATTCTGCATCTTTTGATGTGCATATCATTGGTATTGTAAAATGTTGAAATGTTTACAAAAAAATAGATAAAAATGAAAAAAATATTAAAAATTCTGAAACTTCAATAGCACTCCTCTACTCCAAATTCAATTCTGCCTGTATTATGCTATAAAAACAATCCAAAATCCAAAACTCACTTTTTCGCCTAAAAAAACTGTAAGGGGGGACCCTTATGATTTTTAAAAGTTTGAAAATTGCCTGTATTCACGAGTTAATTACTCGAAAACTTATAAAGATATTTTCGATTTGAAAAAACCATAGTAAAAGTTGAACTTTCTTCTTTCGTTATGTATAAGTTCATTTCATTACTATGTATAGTTAGGGAGCTACAGGCGTTTTAAAAAGGTATTGCAAGTGGCGAAACGTGAAATGTTAAAATCTTATGTTTTTATTAACATATAAATTGTAATAACTCTTAAACCTTTTGGAATTTTAAAGTGAATGTTTCAGGGTTTATTCCACTTTCAATTCTACATCTTTTAATATCCATATAATGTTTTAAAAAATATTTTGATCTTTTTTGAAAAGAATTTAAACTGCAATTACTCGTAAACCCTTAGAGATTTCAAAGTGTTTTTTTAAGGGTTCACTCTGTATTCAATTCTGCATCTTTTGATGTGCATATCATTGGTATTGTAAAATGTTGAAATGTTTACAAAAAAATAGATAAAAATGAAAAAAATATTAAAAATTATGAAACTTCATTAGCACTCCTCTACTCCAAATTCAATTCTGCCTATATTATGCTATAAAAACAATCCAAAATCCAAAACTCACTTTTCCGCCTAAAAAAACTGTAAGGGGGGGGGACCCTTATGATTTTTAAAAGTTTGAAAATTGCCTGTATTCACGAGTTAATTACTCGAAAACTTATAAAGATATTTTCGATTTGAAAAAACCATAGTAAAATTTGAACTTTCTTCTTTCGTTATGTATAAGTTCATATCATTACTATGTATAGTTAGGGAGCTACAGGCGTTTTAAAAAGGTATTGCAAGTGGCGAAACGTGAAATGTTAAAATCCTATGTTTTTATTAACATATAAATTGTAATAACTCTTAAACCTTTTGGAATTTTAAAGTGAATGTTTCATTGTTTATTCCACTTTCAATTCTACATCTTTTAATATCCATATAATTTTAAAAAAAATATTTTGATCTTTTTTGAAAAGAATTTAAACTGCAATTACTCGTAAACCCTTAGAGATTTCTAAGTGTTTTTTTAAGGGTTCACTCTGTATTCAATTCTGCATCTTTTGATGTGCATATCATTGGTATTGTAAAATATTGAAATGTTTACAAAAAAATAGATACAAATGAAAAAAATATTAAAAATTATGAAACTTC
Organism: Aphrophora alni; assembly: GCA_963513935.1. Lineage (NCBI taxonomy): Eukaryota > Metazoa > Arthropoda > Insecta > Hemiptera > Aphrophoridae > Aphrophora > Aphrophora alni. Next base: position 156,898,440 of record OY740765.1, on the reverse strand, counting down.
AATAGCACTCCTCTACTCCAAATTCAATTCTGCCTATATTATGCTATAAAAACAATCCAAAATCCAAAACTCACTTTTTCGCCTAAAAAAACTGTAAGGGGGGACCCTTATGATTTTTAAAAGTTTGAAAATTGCCTGTATTCACGAGTTAATTACTCGAAAACTTATAAAGATATTTTCGATTTGAAAAAACCATAGTAAAAGTTGAACTTTCTTCTTTCGTTATGTATAAGTTCATTTCATTACTATGTATAGTTAGGGAGCTACAGGCGTTTTAAAAAGGTATTGCAAGTGGCGAAACGTGAAATGTTAAAATCTTATGTTTTTATTAACATATAAATTGTAATAACTCTTAAACCTTTTGGAATTTTAAAGTGAATGTTTCAGGGTTTATTCCACTTTCAATTCTACATCTTTTAATATCCATATAATGTTTTAAAAAATATTTTGATCTTTTTTGAAAAGAATTTAAACTGCAATTACTCGTAAACCCTTAGAGATTTCAAAGTGTTTTTTTAAGGGTTCACTCTGTATTCAATTCTGCATCTTTTGATGTGCATATCATTGGTATTGTAAAATGTTGAAATGTTTACAAAAAAATAGATAAAAATGAAAAAAAATATTAAAAATTATGAAACTTCAATAGCACCCCTCTACTCCAAATTCAATTCTGCCTATATTATGCTATAAAAACAATCCAAAATCCAAAACTCACTTTTTCGCCTAAAAAAACTGTAAGGGGGGACCCTTATGATTTTTAAAAGTTTGAAAATTGCCTGTATTCACGAGTTAATTACTCAAAAACTTATAAAGATATTTTCGATTTGAAAAAACCATAGTAAAATTTGAACTTTTTTCTTTCGTTATGTATAAGTTCATATCATTACTATGTATAGTTAGCGAGCTACAGGCGTTTTAAAAAGGTATTGCGAGTGGCGAAACGTGAAATGTTAAAATCTTATGTTTTTATTAACATATAAATTGTAATAACTCTTAAACCTTTTGGAATTTTAAAGTGAATGTTTCAGGGTTTATTCCACTTTCAATTCTACATCTTTTAATATCCATATAATTTTTAAAAAAATATTTTGATCTTTTTTGAAAAGAATTTAAACTGCAATTACTCGTAAACCCTTAGAGATTTCTAAGTGTTTATTTAAGGGTTCACTCTGTATTCAATTCTGCATCTTTTGATGTGCATATCATTGGTATTGTAAAATATTGAAATGTTTACAAAAAAATAGATACAAATGAAAAAAATATTAAAAATTATGAAACTTCAATAGCACTCCTCTACTCCAAATTCAATTCTGCCTATATTATGCTATAAAAACAATCCAAAATCCAAAACTCACTTTTTCGCCTAAAAAAACTGTAAGGGGGGACCCTTATGATTTTTAAAAGTTTGAAAATTGCCTGTATTCACGAATTAATTACTCGAAAACTTATAAAGATATTTTCGATTTGAAAAAACCATAGTAAAATTTGAACTTTCTTCTTTCGTTATGTATAAATTCATTTCATTACTATGTATAGTTAGGGAGCTACAGGCGTTTTAAAAAGGTATTGCAAGTGGCGAAACGTGAAATGTTAAAATCTTATGTTTTTATTAACATATAAATTGTAATAACTCTTAAACCTTTTGGAATTTTAAAGTGAATGTTTCAGGGTTTATTCCACTTTCAATTCTACATCTTTTAGTATCCATATAATGTTTTAAAAAATATTTTGATCTTTTTTGAAAAGAATTTAAACTGCAATTACTCGTAAACCCTTAGAGATTTCTAAGTGTTTTTTTTTAAGGGTTCACTCTGTATTCAATTCTGCATCTTTTGATGTGCATATCATTGGTATTGTAAAATGTTGAAATGTTTACAAAAAAATAGATAAAAATGAAAAAAATATTAAAAATTATGAAACTTCATTAGCACTCCTCTACTCCAAATTCAATTCTGCCTATATTATGCTATAAAAACAATCCAAAATCCAAAACTCACTTTTCCGCCTAAAAAAACTGTAAGGGGGGAGGGACCCTTATGATTTTTAAAAGTTTGAAAATTGCCTGTATTCACGAGTTAATTACTCGAAAACTTATAAAGATATTTTCGATTTGAAAAAACCATAGTAAAATTTGAACTTTCTTCTTTCGTTATGTATAAGTTCATTTAATTACTATGTATAGTTAGGGAGCTACAGGCGTTTTAAAAAGGTATTGCAAGTGGCGAAACGTGAAATGTTAAAATCTTATGTTTTTATTAACATATAAATTGTAATAACTCTTAAACCTTTTGGAATTTTAAAGTGAATGTTTCAGGGTTTATTCCACTTTCAATTCTACATCTTTTAATATCCATATAATTTTTTTAAAAATATTTTGATCTTTTTTGAAAAGAATTTAAACTGCAATTACTCGTAAACCCTTAGAGATTTCAAAGTGTTTTTTTAAGGGTTCACTCTGTATTCAATTCTGCATCTTTTGATGTGCATATCATTGGTATTGTAAAATGTTGAAATGTTTACAAAAAAATAGATAAAAATGAAAAAAATATTAAAAATTATGAAACTTCAATAGCACTCCTCTACTCCAAATTCAATTCTGTCTATATTATGCTATAAAAACAATCCAAAATCCAAAACTCACTTTTTCGCCTAAAAAAACTGTAAGGGGGGACCCTTATGATTTTTAAAAGTTTGAAAATCGCCTGTATTCACGAGTTAATTACTCAAAAACTTATAAAGATATTTTTGATTTGAAAAAACCATAGTAAAATTTGAACTTTCTTCTTTCGTTATGTATAAGTTCATGTCATTACTATGTATAGTTAGGGAGCTACAGGCGTTTTAAAAAGGTATTGCAAGTGGCGAAACGTGAAATGTTAAAATCTTATGTTTTTATTAACATATAAATTGTAATAACTCTTAAACCTTTTGGAATTTTAAAGTGAATGTTTCATTGTTTATTCCACTTTCAATTCTACATCTTTTAATATCCATATAATTTAAAAAAAAATATTTTGATCTTTTTTGAAAAGAATTTAAACTGCAATTACTCGTAAACCCTTAGAGATTTCAAAGTGTTTTTTTAAGGGTTCACTCTGTATTCAATTCTGCATCTTTTGATGTGCATATCATTGGTATTGTAAAATGTTGAAATGTTTACAAAAAAATAGATAAAAATGAAAAAAAATATTAAAAATTATGAAACTTCAATAGCACCCCTCTACTCCAAATTCAATTCTGCCTATATTATGCTATAAAAACAATCCAAAATCCAAAACTCACTTTTTCGCCTAAAAAAACTGTAAGGGGGGACCCTTATGATTTTTAAAAGTTTGAAAATTGCCTGTATTCACGAGTTAATTACTCAAAAACTTATAAAGATATTTTCGATTTGAAAAAACCATAGTAAAATTTGAACTTTTTTCTTTCGTTATGTATAAGTTCATATCATTACTATGTATAGTTAGCGAGCTACAGGCGTTTTAAAAAGGTATTGCGAGTGGCGAAACGTGAAATGTTAAAATCTTATGTTTTTATTAACATATAAATTGTAATAACTCTTAAACCTTTTGGAATTTTAAAGTGAATGTTTCAGGGTTTATTCCACTTTCAATTCTACATCTTTTAATATCCATATAATTTTTAAAAAAATATTTTGATCTTTTTTGAAAAGAATTTAAACTGCAATTACTCGTAAACCCTTAGAGATTTCTAAGTGTTTATTTAAGGGTTCACTCTGTATTCAATTCTGCATCTTTTGATGTGCATATCATTGGTATTGTAAAATGTTGAAATGTTTACAAAAAAATAGATAAAAATGAAAAAAATATTAAAAATTCTGAAACTTCAATAGCACTCCTCTACTCCAAATTCAATTCTGCCTGTATTATGCTATAAAAACAATCCAAAATCCAAAACTCACTTTTTCGCCTAAAAAAACTGTAAGGGGGGACCCTTATGATTTTTAAAAGTTTGAAAATTGCCTGTATTCACGAGTTAATTACTCGAAAACTTATAAAGATATTTTCGATTTGAAAAAACCATAGTAAAAGTTGAACTTTCTTCTTTCGTTATGTATAAGTTCATTTCATTACTATGTATAGTTAGGGAGCTACAGGCGTTTTAAAAAGGTATTGCAAGTGGCGAAACGTGAAATGTTAAAATCTTATGTTTTTATTAACATATAAATTGTAATAACTCTTAAACCTTTTGGAATTTTAAAGTGAATGTTTCAGGGTTTATTCCACTTTCAATTCTACATCTTTTAATATCCATATAATGTTTTAAAAAATATTTTGATCTTTTTTGAAAAGAATTTAAACTGCAATTACTCGTAAACCCTTAGAGATTTCAAAGTGTTTTTTTAAGGGTTCACTCTGTATTCAATTCTGCATCTTTTGATGTGCATATCATTGGTATTGTAAAATGTTGAAATGTTTACAAAAAAATAGATAAAAATGAAAAAAATATTAAAAATTATGAAACTTCATTAGCACTCCTCTACTCCAAATTCAATTCTGCCTATATTATGCTATAAAAACAATCCAAAATCCAAAACTCACTTTTCCGCCTAAAAAAACTGTAAGGGGGGGGGACCCTTATGATTTTTAAAAGTTTGAAAATTGCCTGTATTCACGAGTTAATTACTCGAAAACTTATAAAGATATTTTCGATTTGAAAAAACCATAGTAAAATTTGAACTTTCTTCTTTCGTTATGTATAAGTTCATATCATTACTATGTATAGTTAGGGAGCTACAGGCGTTTTAAAAAGGTATTGCAAGTGGCGAAACGTGAAATGTTAAAATCCTATGTTTTTATTAACATATAAATTGTAATAACTCTTAAACCTTTTGGAATTTTAAAGTGAATGTTTCATTGTTTATTCCACTTTCAATTCTACATCTTTTAATATCCATATAATTTTAAAAAAAATATTTTGATCTTTTTTGAAAAGAATTTAAACTGCAATTACTCGTAAACCCTTAGAGATTTCTAAGTGTTTTTTTAAGGGTTCACTCTGTATTCAATTCTGCATCTTTTGATGTGCATATCATTGGTATTGTAAAATATTGAAATGTTTACAAAAAAATAGATACAAATGAAAAAAATATTAAAAATTATGAAACTTCAATAGCACTCCTCTACTCCAAATTCAATTCTGCCTATATTATGCTATAAAAACAATCCAAAATCCAAAACTCACTTTTTCGCCTAAAAAAACTGTAAGGGGGGACCCTTATGATTTTTAAAAGTTTGAAAATTGCCTGTATTCACGAGTTAATTACTCGAAAACTTATAAAGATATTTTCGATTTGAAAAAACCATAGTAAAAGTTGAACTTTCTTCTTTCGTTATGTATAAGTTCATTTCATTACTATGTATAGTTAGGGAGCTACAGGCGTTTTAAAAAGGTATTGCAAGTGGCGAAACGTGAAATGTTAAAATCTTATGTTTTTATTAACATATAAATTGTAATAACTCTTAAACCTTTTGGAATTTTAAAGTGAATGTTTCAGGGTTTATTCCACTTTCAATTCTACATCTTTTAATATCCATATAATGTTTTAAAAAATATTTTGATCTTTTTTGAAAAGAATTTAAACTGCAATTACTCGTAAACCCTTAGAGATTTCAAAGTGTTTTTTTAAGGGTTCACTCTGTATTCAATTCTGCATCTTTTGATGTGCATATCATTGGTATTGTAAAATGTTGAAATGTTTACAAAAAAATAGATAAAAATGAAAAAAATATTAAAAATTATGAAACTTCATTAGCACTCCTCTACTCCAAATTCAATTCTGCCTATATTATGCTATAAAAACAATCCAAAATCCAAAACTCACTTTTCCGCCTAAAAAAACTGTAAGGGGGGAGGGACCCTTATGATTTTTAAAAGTTTGAAAATTGCCTGTATTCACGAGTTAATTACTCGAAAACTTATAAAGATATTTTCGATTTGAAAAAACCATAGTAAAATTTGAACTTTCTTCTTTCGTTATGTATAAGTTCATATCATTACTATGTATAGTTAGGGAGCTACAGGCGTTTTAAAAAGGTATTGCAAGTGGCGAAACGTGAAATGTTAAAATCCTATGTTTTTATTAACATATAAATTGTAATAACTCTTAAACCTTTTGGAATTTTAAAGTGAATGTTTCATTGTTTATTCCACTTTCAATTCTACATCTTTTAATATCCATATAATTTAAAAAAAAATATTTTGATCTTTTTTGAAAAGAATTTAAACTGCAATTACTCGTAAACCCTTAGAGATTTCTAAGTGTTTTTTTAAGGGTTCACTCTGTATTCAATTCTGCATCTTTTGATGTGCATATCATTGGTATTGTAAAATATTGAAATGTTTACAAAAAAATAGATACAAATGAAAAAAATATTAAAAATTATGAAACTTCAATAGCACTCCTCTACTCCAAATTCAATTCTGCCTATATTATGCTATAAAAACAATCCAAAATCCAAAACTCACTTTTTCGCCTAAAAAAACTGTAAGGGGGGACCCTTATGATTTTTAAAAGTTTGAAAATTGCCTGTATTCACGAGTTAATTACTCGAAAACGTATAAAGATATTTTCGATTTGAAAAAACCATAGTAAAATTTGAACTTTCTTCTTTCGTTATGTATAAGTTCATTTCATTACTATGTATAGTTAGGGAGCTACAGGCGTTTTAAAAAGGTATTGCAAGTGGCGAAACGTGAAATGTTAAAATCTTATGTTTTTATTAACATATAAATTGTAATAACTCTTAAACCTTTTGGAATTTTAAAGTGAATGTTTCAGGGTTTATTCCACTTTCAATTCTACATCTTTTAATATCCATATAATGTTTTAAAAAATATTTTGATCTTTTTTGAAAAGAATTTAAACTGCAATTACTCGTAAACCCTTAGAGATTTCAAAGTGTTTTTTTAAGGGTTCACTCTGTATTCAATTCTGCATCTTTTGATGTGCATATCATTGGTATTGTAAAATATTGAAATGTTTACAAAAAAATAGATACAAATGAAAAAAATATTAAAAATTATGAAACTTCAATAGCACTCCTCTACTCCAAATTCAATTCTGCCTATATTATGCTATAAAAACAATCCAAAATCCAAAACTCACTTTTTCGCCTAAAAAAACTGTAAGGGGGGACCCTTATGATTTTTAAAAGTTTGAAAATTGCCTGTATTCACGAGTTAATTACTCGAAAACTTATAAAGATATTTTCGATTTGAAAAAACCATAGTAAAATTTGAACTTTTTCTTTCGTTATGTATAAGTTCATATCATTAGTATGTATAGTTAGGGAGCTACAGGCGTTTTAAAAAGGTATTGCAAGTGGCGAAACGTGAAATGTTAAAATCTGGTGTTTTTATTAACATATAAATTGTAATAACTCTAAAACCTTTTGGAATTTTAAAGTGAATGTTTCAGGGTTTATTATCCTTTCAATTCTACATCTTTTAATATCCATATAATTTTTAAAAAAATATTTTGATCTTTTTTGAAAAGAATTTAAACTGCAATTACTCGTAAACCCTTAGAGATTTCAAAGTGTTTTTTTAAGGGTTCACTCTGTATTCAATTCTGCATCTTTTGATGTGCATATCATTGGTATTGTAAAATGTTGAAATGTTTACAAAAAAATAGATAAAAATGAAAAAAAGGGACCCTTATGATTTTTAAAAGTTTGAAAATTGCCTGTATTCACGAGTTAATTACTCGAAAACTAATAAAGATATTTTCGATTTGAAAAAACCATAGTAAAATTTGAATTTTTTTCTTTCGTTATGTATAAGTTCATATCATTCCTGTGTATAGTTAAGGAGCTACAGGCGCTTTAGAAAGGTATTGCAAGTGGCGAAACGTGAAATGTTAAAATCTGGTGTTTTTATTAACATATAAATTGTAATAACTCTAAAACCTTTCGGAATTTTAAAGTGAATGTTTCAGATTTTATTCAACTTTCAATTCTACATATTTAATATCCATATAATTTTTTAAAAAATATTTTCATCTTTTTTGAAAAGAATTTTAACTCCAATTACTCGTAAACCCTTAGAGATTTCAAAGTGTTTTTTTAAGGGTTCACTCTGTATTCAATTCTGCATCTTTTGATGTGCATATCATTGGTATTGTAAAATGTTGAAATATTTACAAAAAAATAGATAAAAATGAAAAAAATATTAAAAATTTTGAAACTTCAATAGCACCCCTCTACTCCAAATTCAATTCTTCTTATATTATGCTATAAAAACAATCCAAAATCCAAAACTCACTTTTTCGCCTAAAAAAACTCCCTTATGATTTTTAAAAGTTTGAAAATTGCCTGTATTCACGAGTTAATTACTCGAAAACTTATAAAGATATTTTCGATTTGAAAAAACCATAGTAAAATGTGAACTTTTTTCTTTCGTTATGTATAAGTTCATATCATTACTATGTATAGTTAGGGAGCTACAGGCGTTTTAAAAAGGTATTGCAAGTGGCGAAACGTGAATTGTTAAAATCTTATGTTTTTATTAACATATAAATTGTAATAACTCTTAAACCTTTTGGAATTTTAAAGTGAATGTTTCATTGTTTATTCCACTTTCAATTCTACATCTTTTAATATCCATATAATTTAAAAAAAAATATTTTGATCTTTTTTGAAAAGAATTTAAACTGCAATTACTCGTAAACCCTTAGAGATTTCTAAGTGTTTTTTTAAGGGTTCACTCTGTATTCAATTCTGCATCTTTTGATGTGCATATCATTGGTATTGTAAAATATTGAAATGTTTACAAAAAAATAGATACAAATGAAAAAAATATTAAAAATTATGAAACTTCAATAGCACTCCTCTACTCCAAATTCAATTCTGCCTATATTATGCTATAAAAACAATCCAAAATCCAAAACTCACTTTTTCGCCTAAAAAAACTGTAAGGGGGGACCCTTATGATTTTTAAAAGTTTGAAAATTGCCTGTATTCACGAGTTAATTACTCGAAAACTTATAAAGATATTTTCGATTTGAAAAAACCATAGTAAAATTTGAACTTTCTTCTTTCGTTATGTATAAGTTCATTTCATTACTATGTATAGTTAGGGAGCTACAGGCGTTTTAAAAAGGTATTGCAAGTGGCGAAACGTGAAATGTTAAAATCTTATGTTTTTATTAACATATAAATTGTAATAACTCTTAAACCTTTTGGAATTTTAAAGTGAATGTTTCAGGGTTTATTCCACTTTCAATTCTACATCTTTTATTATCCATATAATGTTTTAAAAAATATTTTGATCTTTTTTGAAAAGAATTTAAACTGCAATTACTCGTAAACCCTTAGAGATTTCAAAGTGTTTTTTTAAGGGTTCACTCTGTATTCAATTCTGCATCTTTTGATGTGCATATCATTGGTATTGTAAAATATTGAAATGTTTACAAAAAAATAGATACAAATGAAAAAAATATTAAAAATTATGAAACTTCAATAGCACTCCTCTACTCCAAATTCAATTCTGCCTATATTATGCTATAAAAACAATCCAAAATCCAAAACTCACTTTTTCGCCTAAAAAAACTGTAAGGGGGACCCTTATGATTATTAAAAGTTTGAAAATTGCCTGTATTCACGAGTTAATTACTCAAAAACTTATAAAGATATTTTTGATTTGAAAAAACCATAGTAAAATTTGAACTTTCTTCTTTCGTTATGTATAAGTTCATATCATTACTATGTATAGTTAGGGAGCTACAGGCGTTTTAAAAAGGTATTGCAAGTGGCGAAACGTGAAATGTTAAAATCTTATGTTTTTATTAACATATAAATTGTAATAACTCTTAAACCTTTTGGAATTTTAAAGTGAATGTTTCATTGTTTATTCCACTTTCAATTCTACATCTTTTAATATCCATATAATTAAAAAAAAATATTTTGATCTTTTTTGAAAAGAATTTAAACTGCAATTACTCGTAAACCCTTAGAGATTTCAAAGTTTTTTTTTAAGGGTTTACTCTGTATTCAATTCTGCATCTTTTGATGTGCATATCATTGGTATTGTAAAATGTTGAAATGTTTACAAAAAAATAGATAAAAATGAAAAAAAATATTAAAAATTATGAAACTTCAATAGCACCCCTCTACTCCAAATTCAATTCTGCCTATATTATGCTATAAAAACAATCCAAAATCCAAAACTCACTTTTTCGCCTAAAAAAACTGTAAGGGGGGACCCTTATGATTTTTAAAAGTTTGAAAATTGCCTGTATTCACGAGTTAATTACTCAAAAACTTATAAAGATATTTTCGATTTGAAAAAACCATAGTAAAATTTGAACTTTTTTCTTTCGTTATGTATAAGTTCATATAATTACTATGTATAGTTAGGGAGCTACAGGCGTTTTAAAAAGGTATTGCGAGTGGCGAAACGTGAAATGTTAAAATCTTATGTTTTTATTAACATATAAATTGTAATAACTCTTAAACCTTTTGGAATTTTAAAGTGAATGTTTCAGGGTTTATTCCACTTTCAATTCTACATCTTTTAATATCCATATAATTTTTAAAAAAATATTTTGATCTTTTTTGAAAAGAATTTAAACTGCAATTACTCGTAAACCCTTAGAGATTTCTAAGTGTTTATTTAAGGGTTCACTCTGTATTCAATTCTGCATCTTTTGATGTGCATATCATTGGTATTGTAAAATGTTGAAATGTTTACAAAAAAATAGATAAAAATGAAAAAAATATTAAAAATTATGAAACTTCAATAGCACCCCTCTACTCCAAATTCAATTCTGCCTGTATTATGCTATAAAAACAATCCAAAATCCAAAACTCACTTTTTCGCCTAAAAAAACTGTAAGGGGGGACCCTTATGATTTTTAAAAGTTTGAAAATTGCCTGTATTCACGAATTAATTACTCGAAAACTTATAAAGATATTTTCGATTTGAAAAAACCATAGTAAAATTTGAACTTTCTTCTTTCGTTATGTATAAATTCATTTCATTACTATGTATAGTTAGGGAGCTACAGGCGTTTTAAAAAGGTATTGCAAGTGGCGAAACGTGAAATGTTAAAATCTTATGTTTTTATTAACATATAAATTGTAATAACTCTTAAACCTTTTGGAATTTTAAAGTGAATGTTTCAGGGTTTATTCCACTTTCAATTCTACATCTTTTAGTATCCATATAATGTTTTAAAAAATATTTTGATCTTTTTTGAAAAGAATTTAAACTGCAATTACTCGTAAACCCTTAGAGATTTCTAAGTGTTTTTTTTTAAGGGTTCACTCTGTATTCAATTCTGCATCTTTTGATGTGCATATCATTGGTATTGTAAAATGTTGAAATGTTTACAAAAAAATAGATAAAAATGAAAAAAATATTAAAAATTATGAAACTTCATTAGCACTCCTCTACTCCAAATTCAATTCTGCCTATATTATGCTATAAAAACAATCCAAAATCCAAAACTCACTTTTCCGCCTAAAAAAACTGTAAGGGGGGAGGGACCCTTATGATTTTTAAAAGTTTGAAAATTGCCTGTATTCACGAGTTAATTACTCGAAAACTTATAAAGATATTTTCGATTTGAAAAAACCATAGTAAAATTTGAACTTTCTTCTTTCGTTATGTATAAGTTCATTTAATTACTATGTATAGTTAGGGAGCTACAGGCGTTTTAAAAAGGTATTGCAAGTGGCGAAACGTGAAATGTTAAAATCTTATGTTTTTATTAACATATAAATTGTAATAACTCTTAAACCTTTTGGAATTTTAAAGTGAATGTTTCAGGGTTTATTCCACTTTCAATTCTACATCTTTTAATATCCATATAATTTTTTTAAAAATATTTTGATCTTTTTTGAAAAGAATTTAAACTGCAATTACTCGTAAACCCTTAGAGATTTCAAAGTGTTTTTTTAAGGGTTCACTCTGTATTCAATTCTGCATCTTTTGATGTGCATATCATTGGTATTGTAAAATGTTGAAATGTTTACAAAAAAATAGATAAAAATGAAAAAAATATTAAAAATTATGAAACTTCAATAGCACTCCTCTACTCCAAATTCAATTCTGTCTATATTATGCTATAAAAACAATCCAAAATCCAAAACTCACTTTTTCGCCTAAAAAAACTGTAAGGGGGGACCCTTATGATTTTTAAAAGTTTGAAAATCGCCTGTATTCACGAGTTAATTACTCAAAAACTTATAAAGATATTTTTGATTTGAAAAAACCATAGTAAAATTTGAACTTTCTTCTTTCGTTATGTATAAGTTCATATCATTACTATGTATAGTTAGGGAGCTACAGGCGTTTTAAAAAGGTATTGCAAGTGGCGAAACGTGAAATGTTAAAATCTTATGTTTTTATTAACATATAAATTGTAATAACTCTTAAACCTTTTGGAATTTTAAAGTGAATGTTTCATTGTTTATTCCACTTTCAATTCTACATCTTTTAATATCCATATAATTTAAAAAAAAATATTTTGATCTTTTTTGAAAAGAATTTAAACTGCAATTACTCGTAAACCCTTAGAGATTTCAAAGTGTTTTTTTAAGGGTTCACTCTGTATTCAATTCTGCATCTTTTGATGTGCATATCATTGGTATTGTAAAATGTTGAAATGTTTACAAAAAAATAGATAAAAATGAAAAAAAATATTAAAAATTATGAAACTTCAATAGCACCCCTCTACTCCAAATTCAATTCTGCCTATATTATGCTATAAAAACAATCCAAAATCCAAAACTCACTTTTTCGCCTAAAAAAACTGTAAGGGGGGACCCTTATGATTTTTAAAAGTTTGAAAATTGCCTGTATTCACGAGTTAATTACTCAAAAACTTATAAAGATATTTTCGATTTGAAAAAACCATAGTAAAATTTGAACTTTTTTCTTTCGTTATGTATAAGTTCATATCATTACTATGTATAGTTAGCGAGCTACAGGCGTTTTAAAAAGGTATTGCGAGTGGCGAAACGTGAAATGTTAAAATCTTATGTTTTTATTAACATATAAATTGTAATAACTCTTAAACCTTTTGGAATTTTAAAGTGAATGTTTCAGGGTTTATTCCACTTTCAATTCTACATCTTTTAATATCCATATAATTTTTAAAAAAATATTTTGATCTTTTTTGAAAAGAATTTAAACTGCAATTACTCGTAAACCCTTAGAGATTTCTAAGTGTTTATTTAAGGGTTCACTCTGTATTCAATTCTGCATCTTTTGATGTGCATATCATTGGTATTGTAAAATGTTGAAATGTTTACAAAAAAATAGATAAAAATGAAAAAAATATTAAAAATTCTGAAACTTCAATAGCACTCCTCTACTCCAAATTCAATTCTGCCTGTATTATGCTATAAAAACAATCCAAAATCCAAAACTCACTTTTTCGCCTAAAAAAACTGTAAGGGGGGACCCTTATGATTTTTAAAAGTTTGAAAATTGCCTGTATTCACGAGTTAATTACTCGAAAACTTATAAAGATATTTTCGATTTGAAAAAACCATAGTAAAAGTTGAACTTTCTTCTTTCGTTATGTATAAGTTCATTTCATTACTATGTATAGTTAGGGAGCTACAGGCGTTTTAAAAAGGTATTGCAAGTGGCGAAACGTGAAATGTTAAAATCTTATGTTTTTATTAACATATAAATTGTAATAACTCTTAAACCTTTTGGAATTTTAAAGTGAATGTTTCAGGGTTTATTCCACTTTCAATTCTACATCTTTTAATATCCATATAATGTTTTAAAAAATATTTTGATCTTTTTTGAAAAGAATTTAAACTGCAATTACTCGTAAACCCTTAGAGATTTCAAAGTGTTTTTTTAAGGGTTCACTCTGTATTCAATTCTGCATCTTTTGATGTGCATATCATTGGTATTGTAAAATGTTGAAATGTTTACAAAAAAATAGATAAAAATGAAAAAAATATTAAAAATTATGAAACTTCATTAGCACTCCTCTACTCCAAATTCAATTCTGCCTATATTATGCTATAAAAACAATCCAAAATCCAAAACTCACTTTTCCGCCTAAAAAAACTGTAAGGGGGGGGACCCTTATGATTTTTAAAAGTTTGAAAATTGCCTGTATTCACGAGTTAATTACTCGAAAACTTATAAAGATATTTTCGATTTGAAAAAACCATAGTAAAATTTGAACTTTCTTCTTTCGTTATGTATAAGTTCATATCATTACTATGTATAGTTAGGGAGCTACAGGCGTTTTAAAAAGGTATTGCAAGTGGCGAAACGTGAAATGTTAAAATCCTATGTTTTTATTAACATATAAATTGTAATAACTCTTAAACCTTTTGGAATTTTAAAGTGAATGTTTCATTGTTTATTCCACTTTCAATTCTACATCTTTTAATATCCATATAATTTAAAAAAAAATATTTTGATCTTTTTTGAAAAGAATTTAAACTGCAATTACTCGTAAACCCTTAGAGATTTCTAAGTGTTTTTTTAAGGGTTCACTCTGTATTCAATTCTGCATCTTTTGATGTGCATATCATTGGTATTGTAAAATATTGAAATGTTTACAAAAAAATAGATACAAATGAAAAAAATATTAAAAATTATGAAACTTCAATAGCACTCCTCTACTCCAAATTCAATTCTGCCTATATTATGCTATAAAAACAATCCAAAATCCAAAACTCACTTTTTCGCCTAAAAAAACTGTAAGGGGGGACCCTTATGATTTTTAAAAGTTTGAAAATTGCCTGTATTCACGAGTTAATTACTCGAAAACTTATAAAGATATTTTCGATTTGAAAAAACCATAGTAAAAGTTGAACTTTCTTCTTTCGTTATGTATAAGTTCATTTCATTACTATGTATAGTTAGGGAGCTACAGGCGTTTTAAAAAGGTATTGCAAGTGGCGAAACGTGAAATGTTAAAATCTTATGTTTTTATTAACATATAAATTGTAATAACTCTTAAACCTTTTGGAATTTTAAAGTGAATGTTTCAGGGTTTATTCCACTTTCAATTCTACATCTTTTAATATCCATATAATGTTTTAAAAAATATTTTGATCTTTTTTGAAAAGAATTTAAACTGCAATTACTCGTAAACCCTTAGAGATTTCAAAGTGTTTTTTTAAGGGTTCACTCTGTATTCAATTCTGCATCTTTTGATGTGCATATCATTGGTATTGTAAAATGTTGAAATGTTTACAAAAAAATAGATAAAAATGAAAAAAATATTAAAAATTATGAAACTTCATTAGCACTCCTCTACTCCAAATTCAATTCTGCCTATATTATGCTATAAAAACAATCCAAAATCCAAAACTCACTTTTCCGCCTAAAAAAACTGTAAGGGGGGAGGGACCCTTATGATTTTTAAAAGTTTGAAAATTGCCTGTATTCACGAGTTAATTACTCGAAAACTTATAAAGATATTTTCGATTTGAAAAAACCATAGTAAAATTTGAACTTTCTTCTTTCGTTATGTATAAGTTCATATCATTACTATGTATAGTTAGGGAGCTACAGGCGTTTTAAAAAGGTATTGCAAGTGGCGAAACGTGAAATGTTAAAATCCTATGTTTTTATTAACATATAAATTGTAATAACTCTTAAACCTTTTGGAATTTTAAAGTGAATGTTTCATTGTTTATTCCACTTTCAATTCTACATCTTTTAATATCCATATAATTTAAAAAAAAATATTTTGATCTTTTTTGAAAAGAATTTAAACTGCAATTACTCGTAAACCCTTAGAGATTTCTAAGTGTTTTTTTAAGGGTTCACTCTGTATTCAATTCTGCATCTTTTGATGTGCATATCATTGGTATTGTAAAATATTGAAATGTTTACAAAAAAATAGATACAAATGAAAAAAATATTAAAAATTATGAAACTTCAATAGCACTCCTCTACTCCAAATTCAATTCTGCCTATATTATGCTATAAAAACAATCCAAAATCCAAAACTCACTTTTTCGCCTAAAAAAACTGTAAGGGGGGACCCTTATGATTTTTAAAAGTTTGAAAATTGCCTGTATTCACGAGTTAATTACTCGAAAACGTATAAAGATATTTTCGATTTGAAAAAACCATAGTAAAATTTGAACTTTCTTCTTTCGTTATGTATAAGTTCATTTCATTACTATGTATAGTTAGGGAGCTACAGGCGTTTTAAAAAGGTATTGCAAGTGGCGAAACGTGAAATGTTAAAATCTTATGTTTTTATTAACATATAAATTGTAATAACTCTTAAACCTTTTGGAATTTTAAAGTGAATGTTTCAGGGTTTATTCCACTTTCAATTCTACATCTTTTAATATCCATATAATGTTTTAAAAAATATTTTGATCTTTTTTGAAAAGAATTTAAACTGCAATTACTCGTAAACCCTTAGAGATTTCAAAGTGTTTTTTTAAGGGTTCACTCTGTATTCAATTCTGCATCTTTTGATGTGCATATCATTGGTATTGTAAAATATTGAAATGTTTACAAAAAAATAGATACAAATGAAAAAAATATTAAAAATTATGAAACTTCAATAGCACTCCTCTACTCCAAATTCAATTCTGCCTATATTATGCTATAAAAACAATCCAAAATCCAAAACTCACTTTTTCGCCTAAAAAAACTGTAAGGGGGGACCCTTATGATTTTTAAAAGTTTGAAAATTGCCTGTATTCACGAGTTAATTACTCGAAAACTTATAAAGATATTTTCGATTTGAAAAAACCATAGTAAAATTTGAACTTTTTCTTTCGTTATGTATAAGTTCATATCATTAGTATGTATAGTTAGGGAGCTACAGGCGTTTTAAAAAGGTATTGCAAGTGGCGAAACGTGAAATGTTAAAATCTGGTGTTTTTATTAACATATAAATTGTAATAACTCTAAAACCTTTTGGAATTTTAAAGTGAATGTTTCAGGGTTTATTATCCTTTCAATTCTACATCTTTTAATATCCATATAATTTTTAAAAAAATATTTTGATCTTTTTTGAAAAGAATTTAAACTGCAATTACTCGTAAACCCTTAGAGATTTCAAAGTGTTTTTTTAAGGGTTCACTCTGTATTCAATTCTGCATCTTTTGATGTGCATATCATTGGTATTGTAAAATGTTGAAATGTTTACAAAAAAATAGATAAAAATGAAAAAAAGGGACCCTTATGATTTTTAAAAGTTTGAAAATTGCCTGTATTCACGAGTTAATTACTCGAAAACTAATAAAGATATTTTCGATTTGAAAAAACCATAGTAAAATTTGAATTTTTTTCTTTCGTTATGTATAAGTTCATATCATTCCTGTGTATAGTTAAGGAGCTACAGGCGCTTTAGAAAGGTATTGCAAGTGGCGAAACGTGAAATGTTAAAATCTGGTGTTTTTATTAACATATAAATTGTAATAACTCTAAAACCTTTCGGAATTTTAAAGTGAATGTTTCAGATTTTATTCAACTTTCAATTCTACATATTTAATATCCATATAATTTTTTAAAAAATATTTTCATCTTTTTTGAAAAGAATTTTAACTCCAATTACTCGTAAACCCTTAGAGATTTCAAAGTGTTTTTTTAAGGGTTCACTCTGTATTCAATTCTGCATCTTTTGATGTGCATATCATTGGTATTGTAAAATGTTGAAATATTTACAAAAAAATAGATAAAAATGAAAAAAATATTAAAAATTTTGAAACTTCAATAGCACCCCTCTACTCCAAATTCAATTCTTCTTATATTATGCTATAAAAACAATCCAAAATCCAAAACTCACTTTTTCGCCTAAAAAAACTCCCTTATGATTTTTAAAAGTTTGAAAATTGCCTGTATTCACGAGTTAATTACTCGAAAACTTATAAAGATATTTTCGATTTGAAAAAACCATAGTAAAATGTGAACTTTTTTCTTTCGTTATGTATAAGTTCATATCATTACTATGTATAGTTAGGGAGCTACAGGCGTTTTAAAAAGGTATTGCAAGTGGCGAAACGTGAAATGTTAAAATCTTATGTTTTTATTAACATAT
The DNA here is from genome assembly GCA_963513935.1 of Aphrophora alni. Taxonomy (NCBI): domain Eukaryota; kingdom Metazoa; phylum Arthropoda; class Insecta; order Hemiptera; family Aphrophoridae; genus Aphrophora; species Aphrophora alni. The sequence continues at coordinate 156,880,424 of OY740765.1, read as the reverse complement.
AAATTGTAATAACTCTTAAACCTTTTGGAATTTTAAAGTGAATGTTTCATTGTTTATTCCACTTTCAATTCTACATCTTTTAATATCCATATAATTTAAAAAAAAATATTTTGATCTTTTTTGAAAAGAATTTAAACTGCAATTACTCGTAAACCCTTAGAGATTTCTAAGTGTTTTTTTAAGGGTTCACTCTGTATTCAATTCTGCATCTTTTGATGTGCATATCATTGGTATTGTAAAATATTGAAATGTTTACAAAAAAATAGATACAAATGAAAAAAATATTAAAAATTATGAAACTTCAATAGCACTCCTCTACTCCAAATTCAATTCTGCCTATATTATGCTATAAAAACAATCCAAAATCCAAAACTCACTTTTTCGCCTAAAAAAACTGTAAGGGGGGACCCTTATGATTTTTAAAAGTTTGAAAATTGCCTGTATTCACGAGTTAATTACTCGAAAACTTATAAAGATATTTTCGATTTGAAAAAACCATAGTAAAATTTGAACTTTCTTCTTTCGTTATGTATAAGTTCATTTCATTACTATGTATAGTTAGGGAGCTACAGGCGTTTTAAAAAGGTATTGCAAGTGGCGAAACGTGAAATGTTAAAATCTTATGTTTTTATTAACATATAAATTGTAATAACTCTTAAACCTTTTGGAATTTTAAAGTGAATGTTTCAGGGTTTATTCCACTTTCAATTCTACATCTTTTATTATCCATATAATGTTTTAAAAAATATTTTGATCTTTTTTGAAAAGAATTTAAACTGCAATTACTCGTAAACCCTTAGAGATTTCAAAGTGTTTTTTTAAGGGTTCACTCTGTATTCAATTCTGCATCTTTTGATGTGCATATCATTGGTATTGTAAAATATTGAAATGTTTACAAAAAAATAGATACAAATGAAAAAAATATTAAAAATTATGAAACTTCAATAGCACTCCTCTACTCCAAATTCAATTCTGCCTATATTATGCTATAAAAACAATCCAAAATCCAAAACTCACTTTTTCGCCTAAAAAAACTGTAAGGGGGACCCTTATGATTTTTAAAAGTTTGAAAATTGCCTGTATTCACGAGTTAATTACTCGAAAACTTATAAAGATATTTTCGATTTGAAAAAACCATAGTAAAATTTGAACTTTTTCTTTCGTTATGTATAAGTTCATATCATTACTATGTATAGTTAGGGAGCTACAGGCGTTTTAAAAAGGTATTGCAAGTGGCGAAACGTGAAATGTTAAAATCTGGTGTTTTTATTAACATATAAATAATTGTAATAACTCTAAAACCTTTTGGAATTTTAAAGTGAATGTTTCAGGGTTTATTATCCTTTCAATTCTACATCTTTTAATATCCATATAATTTTTAAAAAAATATTTTGATCTTTTTTGAAAAGAATTTAAACTGCAATTACTCGTAAACCCTTAGAGATTTCAAAGTGTTTTTTTAAGGGTTCACTCTGTATTCAATTCTGCATCTTTTGATGTGCATATCATTGGTATTGTAAAATGTTGAAATGTTTACAAAAAAATAGATAAAAATGAAAAAAAGGGACCCTTATGATTTTTAAAAGTTTGAAAATTGCCTGTATTCACGAGTTAATTACTCGAAAACTAATAAAGATATTTTCGATTTGAAAAAACCATAGTAAAATTTGAATTTTTTTCTTTCGTTATGTATAAGTTCATATCATTCCTGTGTATAGTTAAGGAGCTACAGGCGCTTTAGAAAGGTATTGCAAGTGGCGAAACGTGAAATGTTAAAATCTGGTGTTTTTATTAACATATAAATTGTAATAACTCTAAAACCTTTCGGAATTTTAAAGTGAATGTTTCAGATTTTATTTAACTTTCAATTCTACATATTTAATATCCATATAATTTTTTAAAAAATATTTTCATCTTTTTTGAAAAGAATTTTAACTCCAATTACTCGTAAACCCTTAGAGATTTCAAAGTGTTTTTTTAAGGGTTCACTCTGTATTCAATTCTGCATCTTTTGATGTGCATATCATTGGTATTGTAAAATGTTGAAATATTTACAAAAAAATAGATAAAAATGAAAAAAATATTAAAAATTTTGAAACTTCAATAGCACCCCTCTACTCCAAATTCAATTCTTCTTATATTATGCTATAAAAACAATCCAAAATCCAAAACTCACTTTTTCGCCTAAAAAAACTCCCTTATGATTTTTAAAAGTTTGAAAATTGCCTGTATTCACGAGTTAATTACTCGAAAACTTATAAAGATATTTTCGATTTGAAAAAACCATAGTAAAATGTGAACTTTTTTCTTTCGTTATCTATAAGTTCATATCATTACTATGTATAGTTAGGGAGCTACAGGCGTTTTAAAAAGGTATTGCAAGTGGCGAAACGTGAAATGTTAAAATGTTATGTTTTTATTAACATATAAATTGTAATAACTCCTAAACCTTTTGGAATTTTAAAGTGAATGTTTCAGGGTTTATTCCACTTTCAATTCTACATCTTTTAATATCCATATAATTTTTTAAAAAATATTTTCATCTTTTTTGAAAAGAATATAAACTGCAAATTACTCTTAAACCCTTAGAGATTTCAAAGTGTTTTTTTAAGGGTTCACTCTGTATTCAATTCTGCATCTTTTGATGTGCATATCATTGGTATTGTAAAATGTTGAAATATTTACAAAAAAATAGATAAAAATATTAAAATTTTTGAAACTTTAATAGCACCCCTCTACTCCAAATTCAATTCTGCCTATATTATGCTATAATAACAATTCAAAATCCAAAACTCACTTTTTCGCCTAAAAAAACTGTAATTGAATGGAGAGTAAACTCTGAAAAATTTACTTAAAAATTCCAAATGGTTTAAGAGTTATTACAATTTATATGTGAATAAAAAATACCAGATTTTAACATTTCCCGTTTCGCCACTTGCAATACCTTTTTAAAACGCCTGTAGCTACCTAACTATACATCATAATGTAATGAACTTCTACATGAAAAAAGAAGAAAATTCATATTTTACTATTGTCTTTTCAATTCGAAAATATCTCTTATAGTTTTTGACGTAAATTTTTTTGAAATAATCGGCTTTTGTTTTAATAGATACCAATACTTTCTCTTTTGTAAAACGTAAATGTATTTAGAAAGTTGTTGCTTAATTTGACGTCTGGCAGAGTACAGCACTTTCCTACATTTAAACAGGAAGTATCAGGAGAATATAATGTTAAAAGAGCTCAAAACAACTTTGATTCAAACATCATAGTTTCCATCATTATTTCAATCCCAATAGACCTCCTAACAACTTCTATTAACTGGATAACAGGTTATTTGTATCTTTTCAAGGTATCAGGAGATTAATATGTTAAAAAGAGGTCAATGTAGCTGTGATTTAATCATCAGAGTTGCCATGAATAATTCAAAACCAATAGACCTCTCAACAACTTCTATTCAATGGATAACAGGGTTTTTGTACTTTTTCAAGGTATCAGGAGAATATATTGTTAAAAGAGATCAACAGCTGTGATTAGTTATGAGCAGCTGTGATTTCATAATCGGAGTTGCCACGAATATTTCAATACCAATAGACCTAACAACTATTCTCTGTGTAACTGTTGTAAGGATCAGGAGAATATAAGTTTTTTTAAAGGTCTGGATTTTTGTTCTTTTGTTATGGAAATTTCTGCATTCTACCTTAGAATAATCGAAGCAATAGCTTTAACAGTCTTTATGTTGTAGAAAGTGCTGCCTTTTACCAGAAAACAAACCAAGCAATAATTTTCTCAGTTTATATGGCTGGGCAGTACAGCACTCTACCATACATTTCCTGTAAAATATTGCTACCTGGAAGGTAACTTTTTTTGTAGGAAACAGGAAATGTGTTAGGAATAATTCAATAAATTTTAAAAGGAATTTTTCTGTTATTTTACATTTATTCATTAAACAATTTTTATGATTACAATTTTGCAAATATTTTTTCAATAGATGCAATGATTGGTAAATAATAATTGTTTATATAATACATCTCACTACATAACTACTTGTAGTTTCATTAAACAATTGACATAAAACAATTTCATTTTTGTTTCGCCACTATCATAAAACCAAACACAACACTAAACTCTTGTTTACATATGTGTAACACATCGTATCTTCTGAAACAAAAAATAGAGAACTATAAGAAAATCTGCAAATATTTTAAAATAAACAAGGTTATTAACTATAAATAAACATTAAGCTATATTAACTCATACATTAAACTAAATAAACAAACAAATAATTTTCATAGGCATTTCGTTAACATGCCAGATTGGGAGATAGAGAACCAAAGTTTTACTTCCTTGTAACAGTAAAGGATTATAAGCGAAGGATGTGCCATGGTATCTTAAACCGTTCCGAGATATTTGGATGAATAGTTACAGAGTTCCGAGCATTTAATAAAAAAGTATTGCATTTGAAACGGACATTTTTATACATTTCAAACTACAATATCTCTCAATTGCATTAAAATATCAAACTCATTCAATTCTACATCTAATTTTGAATTTTTATAATAAATAGGTCCTATATAAATATATATATATATGTATGTATATATATAATTTTTAATAAATCAAGAAACCGTCATCTTTCATAGGCTTACTTATAAGTCGATTTTCTGTAACCACAGTTTATAAAGTCACGATGTTTGTTTTTCAGTATTGAAGGTTTTCAAAGTTAGAAATTGTAGTTAGAAATTTCTAACTATGAAAACCTTCAATACAGTACTTAAAAACAAACATCTTGACTTTATATACTGTACATAACTGTGGTTACAGAAAATCGAATCACTTATAAGTCAGCCAATGAAAGATGGCGATTTCAAAAATTTTGTGTTAAATTTAATTAAAATAATAGCTCATATGAATTTGTTATGTAAAATTATAATTATTTAATCATAATTTTTGACATAACTAAGGGTCATTAATTTCCTTCTCATTCAGAGTGGAAAAATTGAAGATTGGCAGAGTTTGAGAAGTTTTAAAATGTTTGCGCAATTTTTTATTTAGGATCGTAGATTAAAAAAATATATATTAACAAAATTCTAACGAAATCTAAAACAGAGCCCAGTATTTTGATTCTCGGAAAGAATTGTCGGTACCCACTGAACATCGAACTCCTGGTAACAATACAGTCGGTGGAATTGTTTAGAAAGTTCACATATTGTGAAAGGCTGATTTTTCAGGACAATTTCCTGAATGAGTTCATTGCTAACTACAAATGACCTACCACTTCTTCCCTCATCTTAAATGTTAGTTCTTCTAAAACAAACAAACCTACTGAAAATATCTTCACTCGTTATTGTTTGACCGTTCACGATGTGTGCCTGCCGCTGACAAATGTTTGCCATCAGAAATATACAGCATGCACTTTGCACTTCGTAAAGTTTTCTATTACAGCACTTATTTTGAATGGCTATTATTAGAGGCAAACAAACAGCAACATAACCTTATCACTAGCACAGCTGGGCGCGCACTGAGCTACTGTACACACTACCACAGGAGTGGTGCTGCTACCCCTAGTACCTCTCGCTCTAGACAAAAAAAGAGGTTGATTTCCAAGATTCTCGTAAACATAAATAGAACAAAATATTTGACTGTATCGCATTACTTACAACCATAAAATAGAATGTTCTGCATTCTGGAATGATTATATATTTGAGTCAATTTAAAATTGTCAAGAAATGAAATAGAAAAATTATTTTCAGAATTAAGATTCCTGACCACGGCTTAATTTGATAAAAAGTAAAATTATTTCTTGAAATGTAAAACTCTAAAACATTGATATTTCCAATGTTTACTTGGACTTCAGAGATGTATACATTAACTATGAATAATAGTTTTAAGATTTTTGTATTGAAGTTGGATCTAGTGTGTACTAGCCAAATTAACTTTATCAAACGAGATTAAAAGTACATGTATTAGTCGTGGAACATTATTTCACGTATACAATAATTTTCCACACAACACCGTTCCCAAAAATGTAGCCACCCCAATTTTAAAGATTGTCTCAGTAAAATTCATAGAAACTATCTCTAACAATGTAAAAAATTTAATTAATACTTACATTTCCATTGTCTCGACTTCTGCTACATTGGAGAAGCAAAGCTAACTCTGCTGGTAGGTGGAGAACCTGTAGCTTCGTCCAACAGTCGTAGGCTTTTTAAAAAGACAGTCCGATGCCATTCCCAAATTTCTGAAATCAAAAATAAACTTTTGTTAATACAAATTGTTAATTTTTATTGGAGTATACAGATGATATTATACTGCAAGATAGTAAAACAAAATTTAGGTTATTTATGCAATTTGGATGTACATTTTTATTTATCTAGTTTTGGGTTAGATCTCTCTTTTTTATTATTGCCTACACATAATCATTATTTACACACTTTTCATGAAACATATGAATGTTATACATTCAGAAACATAAACACTGTACCACTCTTACCAATATAAGAATTTTTTGAATTTTTTTTTATTACACTGTACCACTCTTACCAATATAAGAATTTTTAGATTTTTTTAAAATTAATAATAAGGGATTCAACTAATTAACCCTACATATAAAACAACTCAATGAATTCTATATTTTCACAATCAAAACGCTAATTATTTAAAAAAATTACTCTTTATGTTATTTTAAACTTTTCCTTCTCATTTATAACAACAGCCCCTAATAATTGAAATCATTGAAACCCTCGTGAGTTGTGTTGTCATCCCGCAAAGCACATCATGGAAACAATTTTGACACTACAGTTTCACGGAAATAATTTTGCGAAGAAGTGATGTGACATTTATAGAAAATGCGAAGAGAACTGACGGATTGCTGTGTAGCCTGTTCACTCTAATATTTTTAACTGGACGCACATTTAAATCTTCTTCTTTTAGCAAAAACCGTCTCACATTTAGCGAATTGTGCAGATTTTCATCTTTCATGAAAAGTCCCACCGACCGGATACTAGAACACATGTGTTCTAGTATCCGTGGTCCCACCCATTTCAGTACCAGAGAATAAATAATTACATCTTTCCCATAAACATCATAAATTTGACATTGAATTTTAGTTGGTTTAATGTTTCCGGACGGATGGGATGTCAGAACTTTTCTGCAACTTTTTTTGTTTTTTTTAATGATTTTTGATAAATTCGGTTGTTTTGGAGTTATAGGCGCTTAAAATTGACGTAGGCGATTTTTCGTACTTCCAATTGTTGAATAGAGTTAAAAATTTAATTAGGCATAGTATAAGAAGTGTAAACGCCAACACATCACTAAACGTAAAATAAATATTTTGTGAAACTGATAAAAACTAGTTAATTCTGGAATTAAGTAGACACAGAAAAATCATATGGTATGAAAATGTGACTAGGGTTTAACTATCGTAACAGCAGTGAAATTAGGGATGGGACGGAAATAACCAATTTATAAGCCACTCCTCTTATCCCCGCTACCCACAACTTATCAAGCAATATCAAATGATCAACTGTGTTAAATGCTTTTGTTATATCAATAAATAAAGCAGAACATTTATTATTCTCGTTCATGCCGTTATAGACATATTTCAAAAATGAAGTTAATGCCTGCTCTGTTGATAACTTTTCCCTAAAACCAAACTGGACGCTACACCAATATTTAAATGTTGAAAAGAATTTCATAAGCCTTACCTTCATTAATTTTTCTAATATCTTTGTAAACACAGATAGTAGATAAATGGACTAATATTTACTCAAAGAGCTTTTGTGGCCTTTTTTAAATAACGCTATGACAAGAGCCGTTTTTAAGCAATCAGGAAAAATGCCTTTGGAAAAACGTAAATTGCAAAGATAGGTAATAAATGGTTTGGTGTTGTTTTAATAATAAATGTATTTACTTTTTATAATAAATAGAAACGTTTTTGTATATTTGTTTTCTTCCTTTTTTGTGAACCTAGTTGTTTTTCACTTTAAAAAAACCCAGAAAAAATCATCTTTTTTCTATATTTTTAGGCGACGAATATTCATATTGGGTTTAATGGCTGGGTGTTGTTAGTGTATTGTTTATCAACATATACTTTGTATCATTCGGCTAAATTACACTTTCTAAATTAATCACATCAACATAATATTACATTCCTTATTCTATTTAATTAAAACAAAACCTATCTCAAAATAAATAATGAGGTTAGTTAAAGAAACATTCAACAAAATGAATTAGGTTAGATGCATTCAATAAAATATCCCTGTAAAATAACATAATAGATCATCGTAGCAGTCTTAATTGAGGGACAGAGTTCAGTACATTGTAGCACTCTGTAATATCAAGATATACTAAACAGCTTATAGTTCACGTTATCAAGAAACTACCGAATTCAACCCGACCGATAAAGTAGTTGCAGTTACGTTACATTCCTATTTATAAAAAAAGCTTACAACATGGATTCTTGCAAAGGTGCTGGCATTTGTGTGAGGGGTCTTACCTGACCTAAAGTATAAATCAAAGAAGATTAACACCTAATTATTAATTAGTCTTTAACACAAATAAATCCATGCACTGATGCAAATTATTAAACCAGGTAAAAAGTCAATACGTTCAACTTAATAAACTTTGATAATAATATCACCGAACATCAATTCTAACTAATAATTCACTTAATTAATAACATTAATAATTCTGTAATGTTTTTGTGAAGAAAGAAAATTTTTATTTGTTAAATTTGACTAAAAGCTGGAAATCTGTAAAACATATTACGTAACTTGCAACTTGTTTATTTCTATGTAAGAACTTGCATGATTGTTCTGTCATTTAATTTTAACAATAAGATAGTCACGTTCTGAACAAGCAACCATTGTATATTCTTGTTACTCAAAGGAAAAAGAACTTATACAAGATCTAAAAATCGTTTTTTTACACTATTGTAAAAATTATTGTTACTGTATTAATAATAAAATTGATATAGTTATTAATATTAATATTTATATATTAAAAATATATAATACAAACTTATATTAACCATAAGTTTGGTTTGGAACTTATGCAAATCTCCTAACCATGATATCACAACAATTAAAGTAATTATTTTAACAGAATTTGTGGTTTAAAATTGATAAATATATATTTTACATTCAATTTGTACCTTAAGGTAGCAAGTCATTTTGTTATTTCATAGCTAAAAGCTGGTACGAGTGGCTAAGACTAATTTATCATGAATTACTAAAAATTGGAACAATTGAATTAAACAACCCCTCTTCCGTTTTTTTTTATTTATTTTTATTTAAAAAATGAATCAGGAAGAAAACCCTGCTTCTCTTTTTGAATATGTAATCCATTTAATTACAAAAAAATAATAATAATTTATAAAAAGCTTTATCCTTTAACATATATTTAGATATATATTTTTAATATTTTGAATGGGATTGTTAGAATACTTCTCGGCCCTTATTAACTAAAAATCGCTCATATGACATTAATTTTACTTTAAATAAATTTATTTAAAGAAACTCCGTCGAGCAACAAATATTTATATATTTTTTTAAAAAAATTCTGTCTAAATATATATAAAATTAAACCTAAAATTTGGTAACTGAAAGGAAGTTTTGTCGAAACACATGTTACTTGTATTTATTAGCTTACATAAAAATATAAATGTGGATATCCTAAACAGGATTGTAAATTTAAGATTGATAAATTTTGATTCCTGCGACGACTAGACTGGTCAATTCATATATAACACGTATTGGTAAATTATCATTGTCGTAATTCTGTTTAATTTTTGTCAACCGTTCAGGTTGAGAAATAATTGTTACATCTATTTCCACGGGGTGTAACAGTTGGATAGTGGCGATTACTAAAGTGATTACTGTCGGGACATAAGTGACGAACGACGTGTGGACATTAGCACCTGCGCATGCTAGTGCGCATGCTATGGTCATTATAGAGACGAAATACGAAACTCCCAATGTTTATAAACGGTCATTAAAATTAAGAAGGTTCGTTAATTATTACTCATTCCATGTACAATTGAAATCAAGGACACATTTTCAACGACCCTGAATATTCTCATTTCCTCAATTAGGTATCTTTATTAATAGTTTATTTTCATGTCAACTTTTTGGATCGTAGTGGTTAGTATTTCATGAATACTACCTATATTAGTAAATAGCTGAAGACCGAGAATTACTTTCAATAAATAAAGTCAAAGATGAAGAAGTATTGTTATAAGTATTTGGTGTTTTGATTTAACCAAAACGTGTTAGATCATCATTCAATTGACAGTAACAGAGTTAGAATATATATAAAAATTAACTAAGGTTTTGTTAAATATAATTATATACTAATTATAAAATGTTTTAAAACCGGACCATTTATATAATCAAACAATTATGGAAAGATTTGATTGGTTAAAATATTTTGGCTTTATTAAAATCAAAAAAGATACAAATTTTTTAAAGTTTGTCCCTTGTAATATATTTAAATTGAATATTTTTACAGTAATTCTATTTTGCTTTAGAGAAGAATGAGTTTCCAAACAGCACTTGTAAATTAAAAAAAGTTCAGTCGAACAGCTAAAATATTACTCTGCAAAACATCTCTTTTTAATCACTTACAATTCGGTAACATCTAAAAGCAACGCATGAGGAAATCCTTTAGTGAAATTTGTACTGTTATATCAGCTGTTTAATGTAAGGTAACATATTCATTACAAGAACTGTGGTTTTGAACACAACTCTTCCATTCAAACAGAATTAATTTAATTGTTATAATATTATTTACCTTTATATACTAGTTTGTGTTCGTCAGAAACTGTAAGCATTAGTTTTCAGAAATTAAGTAAAAAAATAACATTAAAATATGCTGTTAGCAATTTTATAGTAGCGCTCCTGGTGTAGTCTTAATCCTTCTACAGTATCTGTACATAAGGACGGTGAAGAGGGAAAGTATATTTTGGTTACAATGTGGGGACTATGGAAGTGTACACAGGATAGTCCAGGACACTCCAGCATAATATATGAAGGTCAGTATTCGTTCTCAAAATGTCAGTGGTAATACATGACAGCAAGGAATGGTTAGAAGGTAGGAATTACTTGAGCTGGAATGGTTCCCAGAGTGGAACAGGAGCTGGAATCTTAGTAGGCAGAACTAAGGAGGAACGTGTTCTGCCGATTGGAATGTACCAGACGGTGTTTGAAATTATACCCTAATAGAATGTGTCCAAGAAAACTTAAAATTAAATTACAAGGATAAATAGGTGTGAATCGATATAGACAATTAATCAATTGATTTTAACTAATTCAGATCAAAGTACCTTTCCAAGATATATAAATAAATAAATAAAGCACCATCCTACAGTAAAGAAGTAGTATCTATTCAGCTGGACCAAGTAATTGCAACTCTAACAAATGGCCAGCTTTATACTGTGCCAATTTATATTTCACACAATAGCACGATGTTTTTTAGAGAATCGCGTTCTGAACGACACAATTCATGTTTCTTTCCTTCTAGTGAGTTATGTATATCTTATAAGTTATAGAAATATTTATTGCTCATGATTTTGAAATATGAATTTAGTTGATACAGTCCTAACTGTAACTGTTACTAAATTTAATTACTGTACGTTGTGATTAAGTAGCTATTTAACTTTGAAGGGTAACTGTTTGTATATGATACTACCTCTCAGGGGGTTCGTTTGAAAATCCCCGAGGGATCTTAGCTGGACCTACACATTTTTTTATGTAGTCTTAGGTTAGATCCCTCTCTTTCGTATTTCCTTGAACAACTTTTATTTTTTTCGATGCTCTTGTTCTTTTAAATAGTCTTTATTTTCTGTTATTCTTCTTTCTAATACATAAGGGAATTGATGAATGAGAGATTTCCCTTAAACAACAAGATAAATAATGTATAATAATAATAATAATAATTTATTATTATTATTATTATTATATATTATACCAAATTTAACTTTTCATTTGATATATGTTCAGATATTTTAATAATATTATAGACTAAAATTACTACTAATAATATTGTGATATTTTTATTAACACTAAATTATTTACATTTTTATAAATATTATGTCTCTCTTACTAATATGACCTTACTGTGTTTCACAGAAAAATGAACTAGACAGTGGAATTTGTGAAGATATAACCAAACGAATAAGAGTTTCCATTTTATCCCCACTCTATTCCAACCCTACGATTGGTAGCCCAACGAACCCCCTAGTAAGTTATGACGTCATCAAAAAAGTAAGTATATCAAGGAACTGAGATCAAACCTTCTGATTAGGTTATATACATGTTGTTGAACTAGAATCTACTTCATAAATACATATTTGAAGAACATCGTCGGTTGTTCGAATTATCACTAAAATACACAAAATGTAATTTATATGAAACTTGTGCGGGATATACAAAATAATTTCAATGGTGTTAATACACATATAGTTAAAGTAAAAAACACAATATGCATAAAAATTATCCATATTCATATATTAATATATAGGTTAGCTATACACGACAAATTATAAATACAAATTTAACGGATATTTTAAATAAATATCAATTACACTGTTCAAAACTCCAAAAATTGACACCTATAAACTTTCATCTTTTAAAATTATACGTTTGTTAGACTGTAATCTTCTATATAGGTATGAAGTGGCCACGTACATCGCTGTGTGTGTTTGCTGCCAAATATTGTGCGTGACTGAATTTCTTATTTACACAAAGCCTTCAGAGTTTCTTTGCGAGAGTAAAACTTCCCTCCATTTTACTTTGCTATTGTTCAAGCTGTATATGTAGCTTTGTACAAATGTTGCTTAATATAAAATGTGGCAATGTTTGAAATTTCGTAAATGTATGAGTTTTTCTTTTTATTTTGAACAATTCTATACATTTTTCAAGTTGTTGTTGTTGACAAATTAGTTAGTAGCATTCAGCATTCTTTCATTATAAATCAGCTTTCAAGGATTTAATCTCATTAAAATCGGTTCAAAAGTTTATAAGATCTGAGAGGACAAACTTAGACCTCCTTTCCTTTAGATTTGTTAGTATAGATTTAATTATTAATTGATATAATTTATTTGATTTGATCTGGAATTTTAACTATATTTAACATTGTGTAAACCCTCAGGGGGTTACTATAGTGGATACAAGCTTTCAATCCCGAGGGTACCTAGCTGGATCTACACCTCTTTCATCTAGTCTTGCTTTAGATCCCTCTCTTTCATCTTTCCTAATAATATCCTTTTCTCTTACAACAATCACGCCATAACGGTAATCGAGGACTAGGGTTTTCTTTTCTTTTAAACTTTTACGTTTGTTAGACTGTAATCTTCTATAAAGGTATGAAGTTGCCACGTACATCGCTGTGTGTGTTTGCTGCCAAATATTGTGCGTGACTGAATTTCTTATTTACACAAAGCCCTCAGAGTTTCTTTGCGAGAGTCTATATATAACTCACCTCCAAGTTATATTTTGTTATTGTTCAAGCTGTATTGTAAGAAACTTTTTTAATATAAAGCGTAGCAATGTTTTAGGGATTTTATGATTGTACGAAATATTTTACTTTGAATTTTGGAAAATACGTTATGTTTTCCATAGTTTTTTTCGAAAAATTTATTAGTTTTCTTTTACATTCTTCTTGGGTTATAATTTCCATATTGCTTCTTCTTCTTCTTTTTTTACCACGTTTTTATTAGTTCGGTTTCTGTCATACCTGTCTGTCTGTCTGTCTGTCTCTCTGTATGTCCGGGTGGAATTTTTCAATCGAGTTTAATCTAACTTCCCGATAAGCTAGAGACCTGAAATTTTGAACATAGGTCAGAATTGGATGACAATACAATATTCAGTTGGTTTCTTGTCTCTACATTTGTTTAAACAATAGTTAAAACACCTTGCAATGAAGATGCCATGGCGGAGATGGGAAGAATGCGCCAAATATGACCTTCACCACCATAAGTTTATGATACATTTACAATTTGTAATGGAGAAATATCTGACATTGTATTGTTTTAATTCATGTACATGAAAAAAATAAAATACATTTTGTTTACTTCTTTAGTTTGATTTTCTGAGTTACAAGACTAATAGAACTATTATAGGTAATAAGAGGTAATATTTTGAATTTCAGACATTTGCAGCTAAACAGGATTGAAATGCATTGGGAATTTTCTATATATGTCCCTGTCAGAGTCTCATGAATATATACAAAACAGATTGAAATCTTTCACCCTGACATAAGACTAAAAAACATAAAATAATAAATATAATTAAAAAAAGTTTTTAACATACCACGTTTTTAAATCGGGCTAAAAAGTATAAAATAATTTTTCATGGCCCTTCTACATTTTTTTGAGATGATTGTTAGTGGCTATTGATATATTTGGAATACTTGGAGAGAAAAACGTGGGGCCTATATTGAACGTATTCCCATCTGTAAATCAAGTGATACTCCTGGCAAAATAAATAAATGCTTATATTGTAAACTATAATGTGGCGCAGACTATATTGAAACCAGAAGCACTGAAACATCTTAAAATATCCGAACATAACTCATGAGGCGGATCCTAATATATAGAAAACGAGGGGTAGAGAATAGGGTATAACAATAAGATATGCAGTACTCACTTAAAAAAACCAACATTATTTGTTGCATAAAACTAAATAGGTTGAAATGTGCGATTGGGAAACAGAAAACCAAAAAAAGTTGATATATTTGTATGTTTCTTGTTATTTTTATTTGTTAAATGTAAACAGTAAAAACACCGCTGTTTTTTTTTCTTACAAAAATCATTATTTTACACTAAAATTTCATATAGAATTACTTATATTCAAAATTTCCAAAGGTCGATCAATTTAAAGAATTAAAATTTTGTATGATTGTAGAAAATTTTGCTTTAAATGGGATTGTTTATAAAACAATTATAAAGTAAATATCTTTTATCAGTTTTACGATCGTTGGTAAAATCGTTGGGAATAGGAAGAGATGGGAAAGTGGACACACGATGTAATTCCTAATGTTATATGCTGGCTGGAAAGAAAACATGGCGAGATGAATTACCACCTGACGTAGGCTTTGACTGGCCATGGGCGTTTAATCGGATAACTTAAGTTGATTAACTCAGCGATTTCTGCGAAAGTTAAGGACACAACGCTAGTGGAACTCTAAAATGCAAGCCACTAATGCTAGACTGGTCTCCGAACTACATTGTCTTAGTTTTGTTACAGTCCAAGAAAGTGGAGAATAATTGAAGAATACTTCTCAAAATAAAAAACAAGAAAAAAAGTAAACTTTATTTTTTTATTTTCTGTATTTTTATACCAAAAAATACAGACGCATAATAATTGTTAAACATCACCTCCTTTCTTGTTTAAAGTTAAATTCTTAATATTGTTAACGTTATTGAAAACTGCAACATCCGTTCCTGCGTTACCGTGAAAGTCGTCCATAAGTACCGCTTTATATTCACCCACTAAGCTGTTACAGGCTTAACTTTAATAAAAATAGAGGGATGTTGTTATTGTTTCATTTTGTACAATTTCTCTTTGGAGTTTCGGTTTATTTCTTAATAATTTCCAACTTAAGAATATCGTCTTCACAACTTGGATTTAGATATGGGGACGTGGCTTCCGTTTACTTTCCATTAAAAAACCGTAAAGAAGCCAAATTTACATTTTAATTTCAGTCTCTTGGTCTTATTAAATCCATGAATACACATCTTGTTGTGGCAGTTAATTTCAAAGTACACTATTCTTAAATATAAGAAATTATATGAGTTTAATTTGTTTTTACTTAAAATATAAATTATCCGTAATTCTAAATTAAATGTCCGCAAACATTTTAGTGACTTTTCCAATACACACTTACTCAAAAACGGTTCAATCAATATTCATTACATTAAAGTAAAATGTAATACTTTTCGAATGGATGTATAGTATGCGAGTTAGACAATGGAACAGCTGGCTATGTAATTTTGTAAAATAAATTGATGGTACTTACACAGCCCATCATCATACAATGTTACGCAAGAAGATCCACTAAATGTAAATCATACAATGTTACGCAAGAAGATCCACTAAATGTAAATCATAACAATGTTACGCAAGAAGATCCACTAAATGTAAATCATACAATGTTACGCAAGAAGATCCACTAAATGTAAATCATACAATGTTACGCAAGAAGATCCACTAAATGTAAATCATACAATGTTACGCAAGAAGATCCACTAAATGTAAATCATACAATGTTACGCAAGAAGATCCACTAAATGTAAATCATACAATGTTACGCAAGAAGATCCACTAAATGTAAATCATAACAATGTTACGCAAGAAGATCCACTAAATGTAAATCATACAATGTTACGCAAGAAGATCCACTAAATGTAAATCATACAATGTTACGCAAGAAGATCCACTAAATGTAAATCATACAATGTTACGCAAGAAGATCCACTAAATGTAAATCATACAATGTTACGCAAGAAGATCCACTAAATGTAAATCATACAATGTTACGCAAGAAGATCCACTAAATGTAAATCATACAATGTTACGCAAGAAGATCCACTAAATGTAAATCATACAATGTTACGCAAGAAGATCCACTAAATGTAAATCATACAATGTTACGCAAGAAGATCCACTAAATGTAAATCATACAATGTTAAGCAAGAAGATCTACTAAATGTAATCCCCAAAAGTTCATTTTAGGGCATTATAAGAAATGCTAAATTGTATGTAGATCGAATTTTTATAAAGACGAGCGAGTTTATTTAAAACAGTTGTTACAGGTTTTTTGGACCTCGTAATTTTGTCCTCGATATCTAGGCCCTAACGGTCCTTGTAGATATGTATCAACAATGTTTCGCTCTCTTCGATGTTTGAAATGTCTAAACCCTAAGGGGTCTCGAAGCTATACACATTTGATATAGTCTCCACTCACTACGTTCGTTTCAGTGACGCGGTCCTGTTGGATATCGTAACTTTACAAATATCAAATTTTCTTGGAATGTCAGATTTGGAAATTACATTTTTAACAATAACTAGGGTAATCTTTATCGCGGAGATGTGCCGTTGGCGCCTATATGTAAGTACGATAGCAGCCACAAAGATGAAGATAAGAACATGAAATTTAGAAAAATATAATAGTCAAAGTCAAAAAGACGACCATTTAAAGCAGATCTACATTTTTGTGGCCACATTTTTGTTTGCTTAGGTAGAAACGAAAAGGACAACGCACGGACGGAATGTCGAAAATCAATTTTCGTTTTCAAGAGGCCATAAAACGTGAAGATTAATCAAAAAAACAGGTCAATATTTTTTATTATTACCAAAAACCCTACTTCGTATACTGAGAAAGTAGCAATAAATTGATGTCATCCCCTTAATCCATTATTGATAATTATAAGCTTTATGATTCAAACCAATTTGCCAAGCTGCTTATACAATAAAATATTCTGAACTCATTTTGGTTTGATTTACATTTAGAAATATTAACAAATAAATACACTTCATTACAGAGGCGAACTTTGGATTTTCTCCCATTTAAACTCAAATCGTAATAGCTCTTAGCAGTTTCACGTAGTCTTGTGTTAATTCCACACTTTTATCTTTCCTATCAGGTCTCTTTTGACCAACTCTTGTTCTCTTCCGATCCTGACGCTATTAGAGTATTCTAGGTTTTAATTTTATATGCTGTTCTTTAATATAAATATATATATATATATATAAGACTGACTTTATATTTATAAGACTGATAAGAATGACTTTATAACTAGTTAATAACAGGTCAACTCTAGCATGACAGAAATGGATAATGGAATAAACTGAGAATCAACAATTAGTTAACTGGTGTCCTTTGTATTTGTCCTTGTCGCTTAAAGGTGAAAACCGCTCGATCATCATAGCTTTATGAAAATGAAGAAAAGAATATAAATGTAATATCCCTAGTCCTTGATTTACTCTAATAGCGTCGGTGGTCGGAAAAGATCAGAAGTTGATCAAGCGAGATATTATAGGAAATATGAAAGAGAGAGAATATAAACCTAGACTAATTGAAAAAAAGGTGTATATCCCAGCTAGGGTCCTTTGGAATTCTAACGTTCATACTAACTATAGTGAGACTATGAAAGAATCAACTTATAAGATACATTTAACGATAAAAATCAAAAACTTCTTATCATTCATCAACATATAGTCACTCAATAGGGGTAAGTTAATTTTGTGTAAATATGTATAACTGTAACTTCAACTATCATATCAATATAAGTTAAAAATAAGACGGTGGTCCCACCAACATGGTACTTACCCAGCCCCTTCATACAATGTAATACAAGCAGATGTGATATCCAGAAGTTAACTTATTTGGCTTTGTAGATCATGTTAAATTGTATTGTTAGATCAAGGAGTCTTCTCCAGTAGGGTAAGTTCGTTTAAGGTGTGGTACACAGGTTTTCTGAACTTCGTAATTTAGTATATAACTAATTTATTGACGTCGGTTAAGCTTTAAACCGGCCTCGTAAATGTATACATGTTAAGGAGTCTCCACTTGCTTTGGTGGCGGCAGTGTCTCGGCACTGGAAGTCCTCAAAGATGTGTATTTGTGAACTAGCCCTACTCATTACGATCGTGCCGGTGACTGGGCCCAACGGATCTAACCATTACGAATATCACATTTTCTCTGGAGATTTAGGTTCGAAATACATTTTTGACAATAACTTCCCTATTTGTTACCGTAGGGTTGGTACCAAGACATACGTCATTGATATTTGAATATTTAATATAATTTATACTATTATGTATACTGGGAATGCGGCTGAATGAAGCGTCGCTTCACACAAGCGCATAACATTAGGGTGTCCTGTGACCTACCCCCAAGCCATCCGTAAATACAGGGCTTTACTTATAAAACTTTAATTTATTTTAGTTGATATTTGAAATTTAAATTTATATTATATTTTTTTACAATAATATTTCAAGCGAAAAATATACGACCTAGACTGGGAATCGAACCCAGGACCTTTGGCTTTACGCGCAAATGCTCTACCAACTGGGAAGCGACTAGGATAGCTCTGTTGGTAGAGCATTGGCGCGTAAAGCCAAAGGTCCTGGGTTCGATTCCCAGTCTAGGTCGTATATTTTTCGCTTGAAATATTATTGTAAATTCAATACTTGGTAATAAAAACGTATAAGTGGGAAAATCAAATAATTAAAAAATCAATTATATATTTATTATACATATAATAATTCGAATTTCCCCCTAACCACAATTACTGGTACTTAATAAAACACAATTATCTAATAAATTGTTCTTTATTAATTATATCCACTTAATGCTCTTATTAAGTGCTTAAGTGGATATAATTAATAAAGAACAATTTATTAGATAATTGTGTTTTATTAAGTTCCGGTGATTGTGGTTAGGGGAAAATTCGAATTATTATTGTGAATTTCACCAGTGCTCAACTAGATTGTATATTATACATATAATTAAAAGAAAAATGAAACCAATAGTTTATAATGTGGTATAAATTGAATAACACACGATATATGAACAAAACAATTGTTTCAATTGTATTTATACTGACAAATTCAATTATGTTTTCTGAATTTCAGTACAGTTCTTTATCAGCACACTATATTTCGCTATACCAAATTTCATGTTCCTATTTTAACTTTCGTATTTACTAAAGTGCTTACTTACAGATAATATCGTCACCAACAACAACGACGAAGGACGGACGGCATGTCAAAAATCAGTTTTTCTGTTTCCCGAGGTCATGAAACTTACAGTGGGTAATAAACTATTAAAATATTTACATCGCCATTGTTTTCCCTTCAAATTCACAAAACAAACAAACAACAAAAAAATAATCATTTGTAAGATTTTTCTCTCCTAGATTGTAAAACAAGAAAGTATCAAACGTCCATAAAATCAACTTAAAATGTTTGTTTATGCAAACAACAGTTGACCTTCGTGTCAATACTAAGCATCGCATGCGTCAAATGTCCCGTAATCGACGTCGTAATTAGAGTTGCGTGTACGCAGAATTCTTTTATATGTAAATTGTCAAAGGTTTTGTGACATTGGAATAGCTTTGTCGTACATTTTTTTTATTACAATTTCCTCGTGAGGATGATACGTGCATGTACAATGTGCAAATGTGGTAATGAATATGGTAATGTAATGAACTATAAGTAAATAAATATTTAAAAAAACATAGATTGGGTTTACAGGAAGAAATGTAAAAATAATGAAAGGGACAAATGAATATTTTAAACCATCAAAGTTGGTAGACGAAATTCCCAAATTTTTGGAAAGTCAAAAAGCTTTATGGAAGATTGGTAGTACGATGTATTAACTTTCGTGAAAAATAAGCACAAATTTATAATAAATCAATAACTTAATGCTTATAAAATGTGGTCAAATAAATAAAAAGTTATTGTTTTAAAATATCCAATGAAATAATTAATTAGAAGAAAGTATTAATCATACTGATTTAACCTTTCAATATTTAAAATAGAAAGTTTCATCTACAATAATAAGACATCTTGACGTATCTATGGTAACAACAGACAACCGATATTTATGAATTCGCACAGGTACTAACTGTGAATTTTGTGAACATGTATTAAAAAATTTGTCTTACATATGTGAGAAAACATTGATTTTCTTCCAAAGTTGGATCACTTAGAAATTTATTACAAAACTGATTTAATGGTTTCATGGTGTGGTATTATAAGAGAAGCTGAATATCTTAAAAAATTGTAAACATGAGGACTAATTGCAAAAATTAATGAGGCTAAAATCTAGGTACTACATGAATATCTGTGTCTTTCTTTTGAAATGGCATGCAGGTGCAATTGCTCGCATTGAATAATAACCCAGTAACCTTGTCGTTAGTTATATTTAAAAGAATATCTAAAACATGTTTTATGATTTGTAGTTAATTTTTTCATATGATTATCGATAGGCCTAATATCATTTGAATCATTTGATGAATATGCTTCTAGTTTATTTAATAGCTCGTAAATTTCATTTATATTGTTTGTAATAAATGGAGTTTACATTTATTTTCAGATAAACTTATAGCAAATTCCAAACCATTCAAAAACGATTCAACTTTCAAATTTTCATTTATTACAACTGCATAATTTACAATAGGTCCTGGTTTGTATTATAATTCAAATATTGTTACTTTTTTAAATTATAAATATTAACCCAACTCTCCCGAAAATTAAAACACTTAGGAACTCCTCATGATAACTGTAACTTGTTCTTTTTTTATACCTTAAATATTCTTGTTTACTCTCTTCTAGGGCTGTATACAAACGATTTTGCTCAATTAACTTATTTTTACACTCCTGCTCTGTAGAAATTTAATATATAATATATTCTTTTTGGAAATAGTGGGGACAATTCGGAAATAGGCTAGGAACTGTATTTTTATGAATGCGAGGTAATTTTAAAATTTACTGTTAAAAATTGTCCTGAAACTGTTAATATTATGTTATTCGTAATAACTGTTGTAATATATTGTTGATATTTTGGAAAAATTACTAAATCACTTATGAATCCGTTTTGTTTCGTTACTATCAGTGGATAGTTATTGATGGACAACAATTCGAATAAGGGTCAAATTTGAATAATTAGTAATTTATTACCCTTTTTTGCTTTTTTTTTTTATAAACTTTTACACATTTTCATCTCATCTTCAATTCAACAATTTGAAATGGTTAAAAAATAAAATAATTTTAGTGAAAACGTACCATTATTTTGTTTTTCGGCCGTTTTGATAGACTATAAAAAAAATGAAACTTGAGGGAACTTTGTTTTACATACCTATGTAAGATGACTATAAAGTGTCAAGTTTCCACAGTGTTCCATATATCCCGCATATTAATTCAAAAATAGCCACCTCTTCGTGGGACATCTAGTATACCAGGATAGGGATCAGTTCCTCTTTGTTTCTTATAACAAAATTGGTTATATAATTGCATATTACTTATAACTCACTCGCATATGTTTTGTGCAATGAAGAGTCTTATGACAGAAAAATACAATTTACTTCAGTTGGAATAGTGATAACATTTTGTAGGTAACTTTCTTCAGGAAATGTAACACTCTACTTTGATACGAGATATCGTTTGATAAGGAAATAACATCACCGTCAGTGAGATAACAATAACTTTAGTAAAGCAATAACATCGTGTTTAACTTTGTGAAACAATAATGTTTGAAGATTTTGTTGTTGCAGGTATTGAAATTCTAATTAGGGAGGAAATTGAATTCAGTAAAAAAAAACAACTGCAATATGTAATTTTAAATAAAGTAAATAAATACTGGAAATTCTTATAATTACATAACCTAACCTAACCTAATATATAAAAATATCTACTTAAACATGAATTTTTAATTCCTTTTGTTTTACATCCAAACATATTATTTGATTATGGAATAATTAAACTGATATAATATGTAAACCGTGAAAATAATATACGGACTAGTGATTATAAATTTGAGACAGTTCTAAACTTCATTTCGTTAATTAGCTCTACGATGATTTAAAGAAATTAAATATTAGAGAAAATTAAATACAGTGTCGAGAATTTTAATTGAAGCTATTACTTTATTTATTTATGTTATACAAAAAATATTTCTCAAAATGTATAAATTCATATTAGGTTAAGATTTCTTAACAACTTCAAGAAACATTTCTACTTTCATATTAATAGGTAAGAAAAAGAACTAATTATCAAAAATTAAAAAATATATATGTTCTTCGGGTGTCGAGTATGACATTTTTTTAAAGGCAAAACACTTCTCTGTTATCATCGCCTTAGAAAATTAAGACACCTAAGCCCTCAAATTCTCTAAAAAGAAAAGAAAATGAGTTCATCAAGAGTGATTCGATAGGACGTATGAGAGGTATCTGACATAATACTACATGAAAAATGTAGATTCATATATGGTCAATCAGGATTGTCAAGCCAGTACTCCCTAAAAGTGGATGTAGTGTATGAAAGTCGTGAAATATCCCGGAATAGGAATATCACAGTATTGAACAATTTAGTTACTATTCTGAAATAACTGCTAGGTATTATGCTTTGTCTGTGCGACAGTGAAAATATGAGATAATTACAGTCAATAGCAGTAAAGGAAATTCCCTATAAAATAATCCCCAGATTTGTTCCCGTTTAATTTACGTATTGAACGACACATAAAAAGTAACATTTGATCATCCATTCCGCTCACTTTATCCAAACTAATACACTCAAATCACTCCAGAATGTGTGGTAAAGTTTCAGCAAAATTTGTTATTACGTGTAAGACGGAGGTTGATATTGAACATTTAAAGTAACTAGTGAACATTTACATAACGTAAATTTATTACATTTAGAACAAAATTAAATTAAATTATTGGTTCAAATTTAAAAAAGTTAGACTGCCGGTGAAAGAGATTTTAAGGCTCTTTAACGTTTCACAATGAACCACTAATTAAAAAAATTTGGGTGTGGTTAAGACCACACGTTAGAAGTGAAAACTTGTTTGAACAGTATGTAACGCTTATATACTTATGATTTTTGTTTTAATATATATATATATATATATATATATATATATATATATATATATATATATATATATATATATATATATGGGTATGTGAGAAAGTTTGTGCAATATTATTGCATTGATTTTAGATTGACTATGTATATAAAGTTAGTGCAATATTTTTCGTAGATTTTTGTTTTAATATATATGAGTTTGAGAAAGTTAGTGCAATATTTTTCGTAGATTTTTAGTTTTAATACGTATGGGGCGCGCGTATCAGATGTCTATATATTAAGGATGCATTACGCTACTGTGCGTGACGCGATTTCCATTGAAAAAGTCCATCCCAAAAGTTGCATTACGGTACTGTGCGTGACGCGATTTCTATTGAAAAAGTAAATCCCAAAAAGTACCCAACGCGCCAATAGAAGTTTTCACTTAAAAAAAAAAAAATTGAATACACCAATAAATAATACGGATAGAAATGAGGATGTTCAAATGACAAATGTCCTTTTTTTTCTTTTTTTTTTTTCGTAAAGTGACACGAAATATATTTTAAACCTACGTATATTTTGCACGGTTCTAAGCTGGAGAGAATAAACTGTCATTGTAAATTTTGTTAAATGAAGAACCTATCTCCTCTACGTTACAGTGACCAAATATTGTATTATATTTAATAATCTGTTACTAACCTTTCTACGGAATGAGCGAGTAAAATTGAATTAAAGAAATGTTTTTGTTTCTTGACGACATAATGTTATACTTCTTCAAAAAGAAAAACCGCCTCTGCAAAAACAAGTAATTGCATTAATTAACATCACTTTATAAAAACATACTTTGTACAGTCTGGGAAACTGTCTCTCCTAGATTTGTGTTATGAAAGCCTTGAAGCGCATTTCAGATGAGAAATACAACTGTTACAGTCTCGTTCATGGAAACTCTGACATCGGAGAATATTAAATGTCAAGCGATATTACATAGAGAAATAATTTAACTTCATTGTTGGATCTCGGTATATATTACTATTAGCAGAAATTGTTTAGCATTAGAAACCAATCTAATATTGTTGTTGCATATAAGATATCATCTGGAAAATAGAGGGTAGAGTTTAACACGGATGAAATGTATTACGTCAGTGTTGTTGGAACACAACATTATCTTGTTCTCATAATAGATGGATGTCGCATTCAAAACTGTTACATATACAAATATTTGGTCGAGAAAATCAGATGATCGAACATTAGGTGGATCAATAATAGATAGGAAGAAGCGAGGGAATTGATATTATTAATAGCATTATTTGAATAGAAAAAATATAAATAAATAATAGGTAAAGTACAGTGAACATGCAGTAATATAACTGAAGGATAAAAATACCTGAATATATACTTACTTACTTCTTACTACGTGCATCCAAACCTCGGCGCCGATTGCACGATGTCTTCTATACAAATGGGCAGCATGTTGCACAAGTTTCGTGGAAGTGAGTAAAGATGACATAAGATCCCGTGTGGCATTGCCAACATAAAGATGTCTCAGTATTTCCTCTCTGACTGCTCCATCACCATGGGTACACTCAAGTACCACATGCTCCAGACTCTCGCTCCTCTGTCCACATCTAGTGCACAGAGGTGAGTCTATCATACCTAAACGGTACAGGTATTCCTCAATGATGATGTGACCAGTTCTGGATCGGGAGATGAAAGTTTGTGTCTGCCTATTGTGGTTCCTGTATATCTCCAAATCGTTTGGACATTTCAGCAGTTTGAACAGTCCTCTGCCGGTTGTATCATTCTTTCACATGTCGATCCATTTCAGTTTGAGAGAGCGTTTCGCTCCCTGAATGCTAGTAGTTAGAATCGGTACATGTAGTGGCTTTGGATGTTGCTGAAGAGCAGTTCTTGCTATATGGCGGCCTCCTCATTACCTTGTATGTCACTGTGCCCGGGGATCCATTCGAAGTGAATGGTTTTATGTTTTTGTATATTCTCGAGCTGACTTTGTATTGCCTGTGTATAATGAAAGTAGGGAGATGGTTTATACCTGTTAATTGCAAAAAGGGCTGCCTTGGAGTCTGTGAGAATGCAAATCTGTTCCTTGGATAAATTGTCACAGTGTTGGAGAGCAGCAAGGATGGTCAGAAGCTCAGTCTCCACGCTCGAGTTACTGACTGAAGAGACGTAGAAACTATATTCCATCTCTGGGATATAGACGCCGAATCCAGATTGGAGATTTTTCGGATTGTGTGACCCATAAGTATAGATTTGTAAAAGGTTTTGGTGTTCAGTGTCGATTGTCTCCTGAACATATGAAGGAAGCTCAAGAATAGATTCGCCACATAATGCCGTGGAGGTACCGGACACATTAGCAGATGGCGTCCTATATTGGCTGAAGTGAACAGTATGTGAAAAATCAAGGATAAACTGGGAAAATCGTATACAGGAAAAGATGAAGAACTGCGTATATAGTCAACGCTATGCAGCAAATCCATATTTAGTACCACAAATACATAAATAATAAACAAATAAAAAGTGTTTCATCTGTAAGAAACTTACTTAAATATAAAACATTTTTAACACCATATAAAAAAAAAATATGAAAAATTTAAAAAGTAATTCGATTTAAAGACAAATGCACTTCTACTTAAAAAGTACGAGTACTATAAAAAAAACTTCTAGATACCAATATGCGAGCAATATGAAGAGCGCGATTTTAAAAACTAACGTAATTTACCTTCCGAATGCAACAGATTTATAGCATTCCAAATACAGCATGAAAAGCCATTAATTATACTGTCTCGAAATCAGCTGTTTTTTAATACTCTTTTAAGTAAATGGATCGATTTCATGAATCTGTTTCCCGTATTTCATTAAGCATTTTCTCCAGAAAATGGTTGGTAACAAGATCTTCGTATTCGTCGCATATTGGTATCTTTGAAAATAATATTATCATTGACTGAAACAGAGAATTTGTTACGCAATTTTAAGATCATAAAAGTCTTATTTATTCTCACAAAGTTTATCCTTTGTAAATACTCAAGATAGCCGAAGGTTGGTAGTGATCGGAAAATAAATTAGGTTCCAAAAGCGTTTTGCTACAAAAACTATGAAAGATTTCCTATTTAAAAAAAAAATCAATCCCTTATATCATTTACTGAGAAACGAGAATAGTTGTGAAAATTTCCCCCCTCTTAATATTTCAAATATTTCACATAGAGCTCATTTCTTTCACTGAAATGGTTCCGCGGTTTAAGTGAACCTCTAAAAAAATCAATTATTTTGAGGTAATGAATATACATGGTTTTTCATAGTGTGTTTGCAACGCTATAAATACGCAGTTATTTTACAGGGATGAAAATATAGAATTTTTTTCACAAAAATACATCTTTATATAATTCGCATATTAGTATCTCGGAAAAACTAACATCACACGAATTAATGACTTTGTTCAGCAATTTTAAACCAATCAAAGTAGACATGTTTGTCGTACGTAATAGTCTCAAATTCTTACAGTGTCTCTTTTGCAACTATTCAAAGTTAGCCGAATTTTTATAGTATTGATTTTTTTTTTTTTTTACTTTATTCTCTCTTTGAAATGCGTAACTTTTATAAGAAGAGAAAAGTATTTAAGTTTCTTTCTTGTTCGTCAACCCAAAGAAAAACGGAGCAAATTATGGTAAAACAATTCACGAGAGGTGTTTCGTGCACTCCAAGTCAAATCAGCGACTGTGAAAGGAATATATCATATCACAATTATTATGAAAAAGTGTTGAAGGTGTAAAGTTGTAATTCCTACTTCCCCTGCTTCTTTAAGGCAGTTTTTTTGTTACTCACAATTTGGTTTCGTTATACTAACTACTTAATATTGCTTTTTGAAAAACTTGAATATTAGACATGTAGAACTCTATACATAGGAATTATCCGTATTATATCTCAGACGATATTGGGGGATAGTGTTCAGATCCTTCATAGGGGTTATCCTTTTCGCGTCGCGTGAAAACTTTTGATAAAATTTAAAAAAATTCTAGTCAATCATTGCAGTTATTTTACAGCTCTGTAATATGATGTTTAGTTGCCTTTTAAAATTTTAAATAAGATGTTTAGTAAATATTTTTTAAATTTTATCCTTGTTAACTCTTTGCAGAGTCTTTTAACAGCCCAATATATTTTTGTTAATTGTTGTTTATTATATTTATCATAGTTTATTATAGTTAAATTGTTTCAGAACCTCTTTACAGCCTTGTAACATGTTATGCTGTTGTTTATTTACAATTGTTAATGTGGATCATCTTGTGTCCAATTTTGTAAAGGTGATGATGACTGCCATAGTTTTTTCACCTTAAATCCACAACAACAAAAATTATGAAATTGCTGTGAATTTATAGACTATGAAAATTTCTTTCTATTCTACGTATGTTGTTTATACATAAACTTCAATAAAATAATTTTCTCGTCGTCAAAATTACATACGTTGTTCAAAATTTGCTGTCACAAGTTATTAATAATCAGACTTTTATAATTAAATTATTGTGTTATTATAGGCACTTATACATATACAATACTTTCCTCTTATTATTTTTCTTCAAGGGTTTCCACAGCACGGCATTGCGATTTGTGTTGATGATCAGATCGTAAACACGCTTCGCGTTTTTCTTGATTCTCATTTGAAAGATGATAACCTACTGCGCATTTGTACTACCCATCTCATATACGCATGTGCGCATGTGTACTTCTCACTACCTGCTGCATATGTATACTACACATACGTAACTACTGCGCAACTCTGCCTACTGCGCATGAGTTTTCCCCACCATAAACATCTGTATATAACAAGGAATTATTGTACTGTCATCCGAGATCAACATCTATAAGATGTTTCAAAAAAATTTATCAACAAGAAGTGTCTCAAATAGAGCTTCCCAGATTTGATGACAGACAGACAGACGTGAAGTAAACTAAAGAAAAGTGTGTAAAAAGAAAAATGTCCACTAGTGTTGTTCGAATATCTGAAATTCTGGTAAAACGATTATTATGAAAATTTAGGGAAATGGAAGTTTTAAGATCTAAATTTATATGTCAAAAGACAAATAACGGCAAAATCACGGTTTTTGATATTTAAAAAAAACAAAATGAATAACTTAATCCATAACTTAAAACATTCATCAATACTTATATAAGAGAATACAGTTTGGGCAAATTATAGTTTAAAATAAACCCACTCAAATGTACGTATATGAATACTCGTTTTGTGCAAAATATCGTGTCAATCTGTCAAAATGTTTTGGAGAGCTGACGTTTGTTACATTTCGACTATCAATACCACTTCACTCACTCCAACCGCACAATCTTGTTTAAACGTCAATTAATGCTGTGGTACATAAATACTCCAATATTTATAAATGTACCAAAACTTCACTTATGTAAATAATTTACGAGCAATAAAATAGCAGTACATGTCGTACTTAGGAAACGAGTAAAATGATAATTTACCGTTTCAATAATTATTTACTGTTCCATCAGTAATGGATGCACTCTAAACGAATACTTGATAGTTTTTAGCTTCAGACTTGAAACCCCTGTTTCACTTCACTTTAACCTTTTTTTCATCTCCTTTGCTTCTTCCTACCAAAATGTCAAATTTTGGAGAAAATAACTTATCAAATTTTGGAAAAATTAACTTTTGAGAGTAATACGGCATGATAAATTAAAATGATATAAAATTGAACATTCGTCTTTTTCTATATTAGCAAATATATAAGTGGGTTTGATGTATCTCATATTTATAACTATTTCTTAAATAATTTACACTTTCTTCCGAAAAAATCTGCAGTGGAATAAAGTAATAACCATATCCATGAAAATATAAAAAGTACCCAACATTTTTTACCCACAGTTGAATAAATATACCAGTTGAATAAATACTCCCACCTTTTACAACCTACTAAAATGTTAAATTTGTGGAAAAATTAACTTATCAAATTTTGAAAAATTGAGTTTTCAGAATAGTCCAAGCTAGGCATAACCTAAAATTATCAGATTAATTTAATTATTGATGGTGATGAACATAATCAGCTGTTTTAACTGTTATTTTATTCCAACGGTTGGTATGGTAATAAATATAAATATGGTTACAATTCGGTATGTTGTAAAGGCTAGATCATCATTTTAAAAACTAATTTTCTATCCCTTAAAATCAAATTTCACAAAATTCTTTCTTAGTGCACATCTACATAGTGTTATGAAAGTACCCTGAAAATTTCAAAAATCTAGCAATCATAGTTTAGGCTGTATGTTGGTTATGAATGAGTGAATCAGTCGGTCAGGACTTCTTATTTTTTAAAATATAGATGTGATAATACACAAGTGTGCCAATGATCAAATAACAATATTTTTAGAAGGGATAAAAAATAAGTTAAATAACAATTCTGTGTTCATAACTTTTGAAAATTACTTTCTGTTTTCTTAATAAAATATGTTGTTCAAAACGTCATAAAAATTCAGATTTTATGTGTTGAGATATCACTGAAAAAAATCGTAATTTTCTTATTTTGTTTTATATTTTTAGGTTAAGTAACAAACGTATAAGGTTCTGTACTATCTAGAGTTTAGAATGTTTTATAAAGGAGAAAATTTCCCCCCTCCAATCCGATGAATACAATCGGTATATTTAAGAAAATATCAAACAAAGATACGGGTTTTGTTTTAAAAAGTTAAAAATGGTTTCCGTTCATGGGTCATTGTATGAAAGTCTAACTGCTAATCAAATGTGTAAAGAGAGAAAGCTGTTTACCTCATGATGTGTTTTGGATAGGATTGTTAAGAATGGCTCCTCTAACAAATTTGGATTAGTTAGGAAGTTCCTTTTACTGCCTGGGTTCTTTATTTTCAATCTACTCAATCAATGGTTCAGTACTTAATTAATCTTTATTAACAATTATTATTAAGAATGACTATCACCTATCTTATTACAACACAACAATATCCTTATTACTACTATTAATCCAGAATGACTCTAATTGTTGTGACTCACAGATCTGATTCTACGTTATATTTTATAATTACTTGTCTCTGAAATAATTACAAGGTTTATACATGAAGTTTTCTCACCCTACTTGCCACTCATGGATGATCATCTGAAGTCTCAATACTCCTAGGTAGCTCGTACACGCCAAGTCAGTCTGCCTATCTTCAAAAATTCCTGCAGCACCTTCCTTGATCAATCTTGGCCCACTGATCTAGTTTTCTCCCACCCAAGGGTTTATATAGGTTTGTAAATGACGTCACCTTGCTTGTAAGGTAAGCTATTTCGTCATTTTTCTAGGTCTGTCACAATAATTGTTGTCATACTGGGTTCTTAAAAAGAACTTAGACTATATTCCTAACTAAATCTATCCTAATTCCTAACAGGATATAAACTCTAACTTAAACTAATAGCTGTAACAACACTTTAATAAGTATGTACACATTGTGGGTTATGACAGGCTCTCTGGTTATAACCTTAATTATATACAATGTAGAACGATTAAAACCATTTGTAAATGTTAAAAGCATCACCAATGTTGGTGATGAAATTTTAGATTTACGGAATGAACATTACTTTTAAATTATGAGAGCAAACTAATAAAAGAATTAAATAGCAGAACAATGTGTCGCTCTAAGTTACAGTGTTTAGAAAGAAAAAAAAATTATGGTATGAAAAATTAAAAAAAGATCTCAAATGATGGGAGTAAAATAGCTGAAAATCATTAAGATTTGCTGTGTTTAACTACAGTACGTGAGATCCCGTCTTAGCTAGAGTTGGGAAGAATGCATGGGTCGATTGGAATTAAGTGGGGGTGGAAAGAGATACATGGTTCAGTTGTATGGCTGTGCATTAACCACTAAATATAGAAAGTATACTCACTGGCTTTAAACAAGCGTATGGCTCTCTGATTTCGTGTACATGTCAATTTAAAAACATTTTCTGAACTGATTTCTCTATTTAAACAAAAGAAGGCGACAATTTAAAGACAAAGAATTGCGGGACAGAAATTCTAAGTAGCCAATTACTTAGAGAAATAATAATCATTGTGTTCAGGTTTATGAAACAATAATCAAGATAGTTAAATTGTACTAAAAATGTTAGATAGATTTAAAATTTTTGTAACATGGTTTGATTTATTTCGGACCACAATGAATGATAATAAAAACATTATTATTATTTTACATTTTTTCATTTTAGTGTTTTTTTTGTTTTTTTTTTAATAAACAATGTCCTTATGAAATAATTCTTTATTTTTTAGCTAAGGATGTCAAACCTGAAAAAAATAGAAATATTGAAATAGTTTTTAAAATTAAAACTAATATTTGTTTAATTAGTTTTACTTTAACAATAGAAAACGCACTTTTTTACATAAACAACAATTAATTACCGTACGTGAATAACAAATCTATGACATAAAAAAACAAACGTTTATATTTTGAGTATTAATTCACGTAAAACTATCGACAACAGAAGGGTTTTTTACAATAATACAAAACAATAAGAGGGAAAACAGATTAATGTATGCAATGAATATTATTTTGTTACTGTTTATTGTTATTGTACTATATTTAATTATACTTGATTGTGTAATAAAAAATGTTATAGAGATTTGTTTAGCAGTGGCGTTATAATTTATAGTTCTTTACCGCCAGACATGTTTCTCCTCTTCA
This sequence comes from Aphrophora alni, assembly GCA_963513935.1. Lineage (NCBI taxonomy): Eukaryota > Metazoa > Arthropoda > Insecta > Hemiptera > Aphrophoridae > Aphrophora > Aphrophora alni. The sequence goes on along the minus strand of OY740765.1, from coordinate 156,848,157 downwards.
ATAACCAAACTCTTCCCCTCTCACGCATGTCATAGCTCAGTCTACACCTCATGTACTGTACTTCAGCTGAAAGTAATGTTTTCTTCCTGTTGGTATTGGTTAGGTTAGGTTTCATTAATTATATTAGGACATTAAGTTGGTATAAATGTCATTAATAATATTGATATTTATAAATTATTTATGTTTCCATATTTACAAAAAACATTTCCGCCTATTGTAGCAATTTAGTTTTACATTTTTATGGTAATATTAGAGCCACCTGAATGAATTTATTTTATTATCTTATTCAGTTGGTAATAAGAGTATTCTAGTTTTTTAATTTCCTTTATTTATAAAATCATAAATTTTAATGATCTAACATTTAAAAAGTCTTACAAACCCAATTCAGAGCTGCTTTGTTTATATATTCACAATAATGAAGACTTGAATAATAATCGTAACCTGCAGAAAAGAGTTTCAAATTATATGAGCAGCAATAGATTTCTCAGTCTATTGTATTACAACTGTTTAGTTTTTCTAATCTTTGATATTTCGGATAATTGGTTTTAACCAATAAGATAAACCCGCGGGGGTATGCGATTTGTTATATTCACATTTTACATTTAACATGTTATAGATTAATAGGGTTAATAGCCTAATGACTAAATTAGGAAATCTACTGCACGAGGGATACAAATTAATATTTTATAAGGTAACACCGAGTTCATAAAATTTGGTATCTTAGACTGTAGTAAGTTTATTTAATTTTAAAGGATACCTCCATAACCGCAGTGTTAGTAGTCTTTCCATCAGCGGCTCGATAGAGTGAGTACATGTCTGGTAATACGGAAGAATAGTATGGGTCGCCACGGATCTTGACTGATAGTTAGGCAAGCGCTGGGTTAGGCGAGGGGAGGAGTGCGGGTACTTTCCTAAAAACATTGGTTTTCCAATGTCACAACTAATGTCCGTCAACAAATTATGTATACCCGAGTTTACGATATCACACCTCCGAAACGGCCAGTTCAATTTTGACGAGTGACTTATCAAATTAAAGGAAATATTGTCAAATGTTATATTACGGAGGTTCAACTTTTTACATAACTTGTTATAATTTATATCTTGAAAAAAGTGGGGGAAAACAGTGGTTTTTCGCGCGTAGAACTGAACATAGCGGTTATTTACATCGGAGTATTGAACAAACTAGAAGTTCTATCAAAAATATTTTCAAATACAATTTTAAGATCAACTAATTTGCTACAACTTTTTCGCTGGAAGTTTGTTTCTACCACAAAAATAAAAAAAGTTCTCGCTTACTGACTTTTTCATGTCATTTTGTTTCAACTTTCCTAATATTTTTCATTATTAAAAAATACACATAATTTTAAAACTAAAATATATTTATACCGTTGTATGCGGAAATTCATGCAAAAAAGTCATATATAAGTTTCATTGTAGTTTTATTATTCTCAAGATGTCTAGGAACGTGTAAACGACAACGCGCTCACCGCTCTGGATTACTCCCGTATAGCCTGATGCGCGGACCGCTGGCGCTGGTTCGGTGTTTCAGAATGGCTAGTAGCGCTGATTCATCGGTCAAGGTCTGTGGCGACCCTTATAGTTGGTTCTACACATTTTATCATGTAGTCTTATTATATCTCTCTATTTTACCCCTATTTTGACTTCTTGTCCCACTCTTGTTCTCTTCCGACGCTGATGCTATTAGCGTATTTGAGAGGACTTCATTTTTTTCTTATTTTTTCATAAGGCGAAATTGTCGGAAAAGATTTCTGAGTTCAAAAAAATAAATAAAAGAATTGTGCTCCATAGCAACCGTAAAAACTTTACAGTTTTCCAACGGTTCAAGTTGATAATCTTTACTACTGTACCCTTACAGTTTTAACATATGTTTTTCGCAATCAGCTGTTACAAAGTTAATGCTTTATTTTAAGGTTATGTTTACATTTTTACTCAAAACTATTTATATCGCTGGTAAAATATTGGTATAAACTAATTACATTCAAGTTTATTATATAAAATTTAATTAAAACAGTCACAAATGAATTTCAATTAGGCTACTTTAATTTTTATTTGTAATTTATTTCGTTACACAAATTATCAGCAGCCGATTAGAGAAAATAAAGTACATTAGTAATTTACCAAGGAATATGGAATATTTTATTACCTTTTATTATTCTGTAATGTTTATTACCTTTGTAATTAAAATCATTAGTTGCATGTGTTAATATTGTGACAGGTCCTCTGCATCATATATCATGAATATTGTAACATACATGTAACATAATGAAGGGAAGTACAACAAGGCTCCTTATACACTGAACAATGTATATTGGGAAATGCAACAGTCATGATTTTAGAAAAGAAGGGGGGACGTTTTGAGGTTAAATGGTTCTGCAACAGACCTAAAGGAAGAGAGTCTGGCTAGAACCGTGAGTAGAGCCATACTTCCGTGTTTTTGCTTTTATCCCCCTAAGTATATAGCCCGAGTTAGTAGAGCACGTGTAAAGTTAAATAAGGTAACAAAGATAGCTGAATTAAATATACGCGGTTTACCTTTTATTTTCTCACCCGAGCTAATTTCGACGGACTTACGCCGCCTGCCGTTTCTACATCCTGACAACCGTTCGGACGCGCAGCAATGATGGCACAAGGACCTCAACAGACAACCAGAGACACGCCATCGCCCTAGAACTCCAATAAGTCGGACCCAGCAACGAGGAGCCCGTCACACTTGGTGTCAGAAGTGCTTGGTGAAAAAAAAAAAAACTTTAAAATTCATGTATGTGATTTTTTGTAGTACTTTTTTGTAGTTCTACAAAATTAGAAATTTTAACTGATATAGAAAATGCGATAAATATTATTAAATTAGCCTAATAAAAATCATAATATTATTAGAAGTATTTTTTGGTGCAAGTGATTGCATTAAGGACAGGCATTATTGGACGGTATTCAATGTACTAAAGTAGAAGTAATACATTTGATATCTGTTGCCGGGAACATCAGGACAAATCCTAAAGTTTGCATCCGAAAATATTTATTAAAGGGAAATAATAGTCTGTATTAAGATGTCTGAAAATATCTGAAAATGTCTTAACATATATTTGGTTACTTAGGAATAGGCTAAATGTAGTAGGACAACTAGTTGTTGAATTACATGCCGAAGTAGCAGGTTAGATTAGTATAGGTTATGAACTACATGAGATCGATGGTCAGACACCGGTTCTTAAATATTACAGAAATATTGAACGAATTTTGTATGTCATGGAAATTATGTTCGCAGATGTTAGATTCGCATTATATCATCTATTAATTTTTTTAGATTTTGCAAAAAATTTGGCAATTAAAAAGTACATAATTAATAAGTAATAAATTAAAATGGGGGAGAATATTCCTAGTGATGATAACGATTATTCCATACAGGATGCGTTTAACCTGGTTTATGAAAGATGGAGAGTATCCGAAGAGGCTAATCGACATTTAAAGTTGTTATGGGTACTTCATATTAGCCGGAGGCCACCCTTTTACAGTGCGCTGCGGCGGTTTTGGTTGTCATAAATATTTCAGTCGGAGTTTCCTTAGTTCATTACGAATATAACGATACCAGATCAGTCATACTATCGCGCGCATTGCTGTCCCGAGTGATTTATTGCCGTGCAGTAGGCTAATACGTAAGTACCAGATATTTCAATCTATAATATCCGTGATTAAAGATTTTATCCGTCATCTAATTTCAAATTATTAACTTCAATAAACTTACGAAAGGTTTGGCCAGGTGGTTATATATAGCTACCTGGCCAAACCTGTCAGTGTAAAAAAAGTAAACAAATTATTAACTTCAATAAATGTACGAAAGGTTTAGCCAGGTTAATAGCGATCTAGCTTAGTCATTGAAACAACCAAAACCGCCGCAGCGCACTGTATAAGGCTGGCCTCCGGCTAATATGTAAGTACCGGATTATGTTAACCTAAACATAAGAAAAAAATATCAAAATTTCTGTTAGGAATTAAAGTTTGTTCACATTTAATAAAAATCAATTATTAAATAAGTAAATAACCAGATTATATAACAAAATGGGGTCAAAATAGTATAGTCAACGGAAAAGGGCTAGGCGTTACGTTACGGGTCCTCCTGTATATAGAATAACGTGGATAGTTTTTGGAAACGCTATAAAAATTGATTTCTTGTTAAATAGGAAACAATAAGGAAAATTTATAAATATTGGAATAAATATACAAAATCTAAATTTAGAGAGATATAAATTGGGAAATTAGTTTGTCAATTAAATCAGAGAAGTATTACGATGTTAGCTGCAAGAGAGTTCTGTTCAGCTGCAAAGTGTTGTGTCATCAAAGCTGGTGACCGGGGAATGTTGACGCAGCAACATACAATCGTAAAGCTTGCGTTAGGAGTTTACTTTACTAGTTTACTAGTTCACTAGTTTACTTTACACATTTAGATACCATATAAAAACTTTGGGTTGATTTTAAAATAAATATAACATTTTGGGAGTTAATTGATGACATATATTGAAAGAAAAATGAGCTAAATAAAACACTGTTTCATTTGAAACATATTTGGACAAATGTTAGATATGTTTTAATATTTTTTGGGAATAATAATGACGTGTAAATCTATTGACTTATATTAAAAATACTTTATAATAAAATAGGTTTTTGATTTCTTGTAGACTACGAGAGTTAGCTTTGAGGAAACACATAAAGTAGATAATATAATAAGATGCATTATAAGTTGTTCTAAGTTTTAATGATTACAATAGGGTTTTGAAGAAATATTATGATTTTTTTTTTTTTTTAATGAATCTGAGAAGAACTAATGGAATATTAGTTCGTCTACATTGTGAACTAGGACTTTAAACGATATTATAAGGATGATGTGTATAAAGGTTGATGATTAATGGAAGTAGGTTAATTTTATTTTGTAAATAAATAAAACGAGTAGAGTTAGTTCTTTTAAAATTAAAATTAAGATTAAGATTAAATTGTATGTATGGAAGTGAATAGAGTTCGGGAGTGCGTTGCAAGGAAACTACATTCATTTCACAACTTTGTCTTCAAAAAAAGGGACACATGTTACTTTTTTAATGTTTCTGGGCACTAGCCAAATTTCTACTTCTATCCTTCTTTTTTCTCACACTTCCTGACATTGTTTGAAATAATATATTATCCAGAGGAGTAATTAATGGTATTGTTTTGTGGGAGGTGATCGCCAGCAACATAAATAATAATAATAAAAATTATAATTTCAAATTGATCTAAGTAAATTTTTATTCTGGCATTATAATTGTTTTATAAATCTATCTGTAGAAACTTTTGAAGCGGCTGTATCACAAATGGGCGAGACGTTTGCATCTGTTATACAAGGATTTTTAGATTTAATTAGAAAAAGGGTGGTATATTATTTTTTGGAGATAGTGGAATCTTGAGACATCTGGTTAAATTTTTATATTTGTATATCTATGGTGGGGCGATCAACACACACACACACACACACACACACACACACACACATATATATATATATATATATATATATATTACATGTATTGATTGATTTGTGATAGTTAATTTTGTTTGAGTGAGTGTTAAGTTATAGTCCGTTTTAAAATAAAGTAGGGTAGTAATGAGGTTGTAAAATACACTGAGGATTTTGTGTATTATACTATAAATAATACAGATTATAGGCCTAATTGAGAAGGTCGATTGGTAGTGTACCGGTTATAGTTAATGTAGAAGAGTTACACTAGAAGGAAGTTGCGCGTTGCTTTTCCTTTAGTTAAATGTAATGAGTAATGAGTCATAAAATGACGAGGGAAAAGATTACCGATATCGATTAGTATCGGTAAATCATGAGAGGTTAAAGAGGATAATATTTTATGGATTAAGAAGTCCATAAAAGAGAAAAATATGGATAATGAGGCGAGGTTGTAGTTGGAATTGAACTTGATACATCCATGAACATAAAATATCAAGGAAAATTCCAGTGATATAGGGTATGGCGGTCCTACCAAAACGGTCAGGTAGTTAGTTTTCAGACGAAAACTAAGGATTTAGAGTTTTAGATCCCATAAAATGTATAAAAAAGTTAAGGGTGACAAGGGCTATTGACTACAGAAATAAAGTGAAAATAATTCTTAGTCATTTAAGGGGTTAATTGATAGTTTTTAAATATATATTAATTTGAGATAATGTGTCTGATTGGCGATAACATGTTACGTTCATTGAGTAAATAACATGTTTTGGGGATAAATAATTTAAGATTTATTTAATATATTACAATAAATAAATGTTGTTTTTGAGGTATAGCTTATGTTAGCACAAGATATAGGCTCCGATATAAGCAACAGATATCATATACATTTTTTTATTAATAAATATATTTTATTTATTGCTTTCATCTTCAAAGGCAAATGAGAGAAAATTTGTCTTATATTCTTTCTCTTATAAAACAAAAGAAATCAAATCAAATCAACTAGCCCTCGAATAGTGTCGGGGTCATAAGTGAACGACCAAGACTATATGTAAAAAGCGGATTTCTACCACCAAAATCGCTGTAATGAGCCACTGAGAGCTAAGTAGTTTTTCAGTTTACAGATGAGTTCTATTATTTACATAGATTTCCTCGCCTGTACTCACTAAAGTGACCTCCATGAGCGCTAAACAGTTTTAAAGTTGAGGGCTGAGTTCTATTATTTACATAGATTTCCTCGCCTGTACTCACTAAAGTGACCTCCATGAGCGGTAAATAGTTTTAAAGTTGAGGGCTGAGTTCTATTATTTACATAGATTTCCTCACCTGTACTCACTAAAGTGACCCCCATGAGCGCTAAACAGTTTTAAAGTTGATGGCTGAGTTCTATTATTTACATAGATTTCCTCACCTGTACTCACTAAAGTGACCCCCATGAGCGCTAAACAGTTTTAAAGTTGATGGCTGAGTTCTATTATTTACATAGATTTCCTCGCCTGTACTCACTAAAGTGACCCCCATGAGCGCTAAACAGTTTTAAAGTTGATGGCTGAGTTCTATTATTTACATAGATTTCCTCGCCTGTACTCACTAAAGTGACCCCCATGAGCGCTAAACAGTTTTAAAGTTGATGGCTGAGTTCTATTATTTACATAGATTTCCTCACCTGTACTCACTAAAGTGACCCCCATGAGCGGTAAATAGTTTTAAAGTTGATGGCTGAGTTCTATTATTTGCATAGATTTCCTCGCCTGTACTCACTAAAGTGACCTCCATGAGCGGTAAATAGTTTTAAAGTTGATGGCTGAGTTCTATTATTTACATAGATTTCCTCGCCTGTACTCACTAAAGTGACCCCCATGAGCGCTAAACAGTTTTAAAGTTGAGGGCTGAGTTCTATTATTTACATAGATTTCCTCACCTGTACTCACTAAAGTGACCCCCATGAGCGCTAAACAGTTTTAAAGTTGAGGGCTGAGTTCTATTATTTACATAGATTTCCTCGCCTGTACTCACTAAAGTGACCTCCATGAGCGCTAAACAGTTTTAAAGTTGAGGGCTGAGTTCTATTATTTACATAGATTTCCTCACCTGTACTCACTAAAGTGACCTCCATGAGCGCTAAACAGTTTTAAAGTTGAGGGCTGAGTTCTATTATTTACATAGATTTCCTCACCTGTACTCACTAAAGTGACCCCCATGAGCGCTAAACAGTTTTAAAGTTGAGGGCTGAGTTCTATTATTTACATAGATTTCCTCACCTGTACTCACTAAAGTGACCCCCATGAGCGCTAAACAGTTTTAAAGTTGAGGGCTGAGTTCTATTATTTACATAGATTTCCTCACCTGTACTCACTAAAGTGACCTCCATGAGCGGTAAATAGTTTTAAAGTTGATGGCTGAGTTCTATTATTTACATAGATTTCCTCGCCTGTACTCACTAAAGTGACCTCCATGAGCGGTAAATAGTTTTAAAGTTGAGGGCTGAGTTCTATTATTTACATAGATTTCCTCGCCTGTACTCACTAAAGTGACCTCCATGAGCGGTAAATAGTTTTAAAGTTGAGGGCTGAGTTCTATTATTTACATAGATTTCCTCACCTGTACTCACTAAAGTGACCCCCATGAGCGCTAAACAGTTTTAAAGTTGAGGGCTGAGTTCTATTATTTACATAGATTTCCTCACCTGTACTCACTAAAGTGACCCCCATGAGCGCTAAACAGTTTTAAAGTTGAGGGCTGAGTTCTATTATTTACATAGATTTCCTCACCTGTACTCACTAAAGTGACCCCCATGAGCGCTAAACAGTTTTAAAGTTGAGGGCTGAGTTCTATTATTTACATAGATTTCCTCACCTGTACTCACTAAAGTGACCTCCATGAGCGCTAAACAGTTTTAAAGTTGAGGGCTGAGTTCTATTATTTACATAGATTTCCTCACCTGTACTCACTAAAGTGACCTCCATGAGCGCTAAACAGTTTTAAAGTTGAGGGCTGAGTTCTATTATTTACATAGATTTCCTCACCTGTACTCACTAAAGTGACCCCCATGAGCGCTAAACAGTTTTAAAGTTGAGGGCTGAGTTCTATTATTTACATAGATTTCCTCGCCTGTACTCACTAAAGTGACCTCCATGAGCGCTAAACAGTTTTAAAGTTGAGGGCTGAGTTCTATTATTTACATAGATTTCCTCACCTGTACTCACTAAAGTGACCCCCATGAGCGCTAAACAGTTTTAAAGTTGATGGCTGAGTTCTATTATTTACATAGATTTCCTCGCCTGTACTCACTAAAGTGACCTCCATGAGCGGTAAATAGTTTTAAAGTTGAGGGCTGAGTTCTATTATTTACAAAGATTTCCTCGCCTGTACTCACTAAAGTGAGATCCATGAGCGGTAAATAGTTTTAAAGTTGAGGGCTGAGTTCTATTATTTACATAGATTTCCTCGCCTGTACTCACTAAAGTGAGATCCATGAGCGGTAAATAGTTTTAAAGTTGAGGGCTGAGTTCTATTATTTACATAGATTTCCTCGCCTGTACTCACTAAAGTGACCTCCATGAGCGCTAAACAGTTTTAAAGTTGATGGCTGAGTTCTATTATTTACATAGATTTCCTCACCTGTACTCTCTATAGTGACCTCCATGAGCGGTAAATAGTTTTAAAGTTGAGGGCTGAGTTCTATTATTTACATAGATTTCCTCGCCTGTACTCACTAAAGTGACCTCCATGAGCGGTAAATAGTTTTAAAGTTGAGGGCTGAGTTCTATTATTTACATAGATTTCCTCGCCTGTACTCACTAAAGTGAGATCCATGAGCGCTAAACAGTTTTAAAGTTGAGGGCTGAGTTCTATTATTTACATAGATTTCCTCGCCTGTACTCACTAAAGTGACCTCCATGAGCGGTAAATAGTTTTAAAGTTGATGGCTGAGTTCTATTATTTACATAGATTTCCTCACCTGTACTCACTAAAGTGACCCCCATGAGCGGTAAATAGTTTTAAAGTTGAGGGCTGAGTTCTATTATTTACATAGATTTCCTCACCTGTACTCACTAAAGTGACCCCCATGAGCGCTAAACAGTTTTAAAGTTGAGGGCTGAGTTCTATTATTTACATAGATTTCCTCGCCTGTACTCACTAAAGTGACCTCCATGAGCGGTAAATAGTTTTAAAGTTGATGGCTGAGTTCTATTATTTACATAGATTTCCTCGCCTGTACTCACTAAAGTGACCTCCATGAGCGCTAAACAGTTTTAAAGTTGAGGGCTGAGTTCTATTATTTACATAGATTTCCTCACCTGTACTCACTAAAGTGACCCCCATGAGCGCTAAACAGTTTTAAAGTTGAGGGCTGAGTTCTATTATTTACATAGATTTCCTCACCTGTACTCACTAAAGTGACCCCCATGAGCGCTAAACAGTTTTAAAGTTGAGGGCTGAGTTCTATTATTTACATAGATTTCCTCGCCTGTACTCACTAAAGTGACCCCCATGAGCGCTAAACAGTTTTAAAGTTGAGGGCTGAGTTCTATTATTTACATAGATTTCCTCGCCTGTACTCACTAAAGTGACCCCCATGAGCGCTAAACAGTTTTAAAGTTGAGGGCTGAGTTCTATTATTTACATAGATTTCCTCGCCTGTACTCACTAAAGTGACCCCCATGAGCGGTAAATAGTTTTAAAGTTGATGGCTGAGTTCTATTATTTACATAGATTTCCTCGCCTGTACTCACTAAAGTGAGATCCATGAGCGGTAAATAGTTTTAAAGTTGATGGCTGAGTTCTATTATTTACATAGATTTCCTCGCCTGTACTCACTAAAGTGAGATCCATGAGCGCTAAACAGTTTTAAAGTTGATGGCTGAGTTCTATTATTTACATAGATTTCCTCGCCTGTACTCACTAAAGTGACCCCCATGAGCGGTAAATAGTTTTAAAGTTGATGGCTGAGTTCTATTATTTACATAGATTTCCTCGCCTGTACTCACTAAAGTGAGATCCATGAGCGGTAAATAGTTTTAAAGTTGAGGGCTGAGTTCTATTATTTACATAGATTTCCTCGCCTGTACTCACTAAAGTGACCTCCATGAGCGCTAAACAGTTTTAAAGTTGAGGGCTGAGTTCTATTATTTACATAGATTTCCTCACCTGTACTCACTAAAGTGAGATCCATGAGCGGTAAATAGTTTTAAAGTTGAGGGCTGAGTTCTATTATTTACATAGATTTCCTCGCCTGTACTCACTAAAGTGACCTCCATGAGCGGTAAATAGTTTTAAAGTTGAGGGCTGAGTTCTATTATTTACATAGATTTCCTCGCCTGTACTCACTAAAGTGACCTCCATGAGCGGTAAATAGTTTTAAAGTTGATGGCTGAGTTCTATTATTTCCATAGATTTCCTCGCCTGTACTCACTAAAGTGACCTCCATGAGCGGTAAACAGTTTTAAAGTTGAGGGCTGAGTTCTATTATTTACATAGATTTCCTCGCCTGTACTCACTAAAGTGACCTCCATGAGCGCTAAACAGTTTTAAAGTTGAGGGCTGAGTTCTATTATTTACATAGATTTCCTCACCTGTACTCACTAAAGTGACCCCCATGAGCGCTAAACAGTTTTAAAGTTGAGGGCTGAGTTCTATTATTTACATAGATTTCCTCGCCTGTACTCACTAAAGTGACCCCCATGAGCGCTAAACAGTTTTAAAGTTGAGGGCTGAGTTCTATTATTTACATAGATTTCCTCACCTGTACTCACTAAAGTGACCCCCATGAGCGCTAAACAGTTTTAAAGTTGAGGGCTGAGTTCTATTATTTACATAGATTTCCTCACCTGTACTCACTAAAGTGACCCCCATGAGCGCTAAACAGTTTTAAAGTTGAGGGCTGAGTTCTATTATTTACATAGATTTCCTCGCCTGTACTCACTAAAGTGAGATCCATGAGCGGTAAATAGTTTTAAAGTTGAGGGCTGAGTTCTATTATTTACATAGATTTCCTCGCCTGTACTCACTAAAGTGACCTCCATGAGCGCTAAACAGTTTTAAAGTTGATGGCTGAGTTCTATTATTTACATAGATTTCCTCACCTGTACTCTCTATAGTGACCTCCATGAGCGGTAAATAGTTTTAAAGTTGATGGCTGAGTTCTATTATTTACATAGATTTCTTCGCCTGTACTCACTAAAGTGACCTCCATGAGCGGTAAATAGTTTTAAAGTTGAGGGCTGAGTTCTATTATTTACATAGATTTCCTCGCCTGTACTCACTAAAGTGACCTCCATGAGCGGTAAATAGTTTTAAAGTTGAGGGCTGAGTTCTATTATTTACATAGATTTCCTCACCTGTACTCACTAAAGTGACCGCCATGAGCGCTAAACAGTTTTAAAGTTGAGGGCTGAGTTCTATTATTTACATAGATTTCCTCGCCTGTACTCACTAAAGTGACCTCCATGAGCGCTAAACAGTTTTAAAGTTGAGGGCTGAGTTCTATTATTTACATAGATTTCCTCACCTGTACTCACTAAAGTGACCCCCATGAGCGCTAAACAGTTTTAAAGTTGATGGCTGAGTTCTATTATTTACATAGATTTCCTCGCCTGTACTCACTAAAGTGACCTCCATGAGCGGTAAATAGTTTTAAAGTTGATGGCTGAGTTCTATTATTTACATAGATTTCCTCGCCTGTACTCACTAAAGTGACCTCCATGAACGCTAAACAGTTTTAAAGTTGAGGGCTGAGTTCTATTATTTACATAGATTTCCTCGCCTGTACTCACTAAAGTGACCTCCATGAGCGGTAAATAGTTTTAAAGTTGATGGCTGAGTTCTATTATTTACATAGATTTCCTCGCCTGTACTCACTAAAGTGACCTCCATGAGCGGTAAATAGTTTTAAAGTTGAGGGCTGAGTTCTATTATTTACATAGATTTCCTCGCCTGTACTCACTAAAGTGACCTCCATGAGCGGTAAATAGTTTTAAAGTTGATGGCTGAGTTCTATTATTTACATAGATTTCCTCGCCTGTACTCTCTATAGTGACCCCCATGAGCGCTAAATAGTTTTAAAGTTGAGGGCTGAGTTCTATTATTTACATAGATTTCCTCACCTGTACTCACTAAAGTGACCCCCATGAGCGGTAAATAGTTTTAAAGTTGAGGGCTGAGTTCTATTATTTACATAGATTTCCTCACCTGTACTCACTAAAGTGACCTCCATGAGCGGTAAATAGTTTTAAAGTTGAGGGCTGAGTTCTATTATTTACATAGATTTCCTCACCTGTACTCACTAAAGTGACCTCCATGAGCGGTAAATAGTTTTAAAGTTGAGGGCTGAGTTCTATTATTTACATAGATTTCCTCGCCTGTACTCACTAAAGTGACCTCCATGAGCGGTAAATAGTTTTAAAGTTGATGGCTGAGTTCTATTATTTACATAGATTTCCTCGCCTGTACTCACTAAAGTGAGATCCATGAGCGGTAAATAGTTTTAAAGTTGATGGCTGAGTTCTATTATTTACATAGATTTCCTCGCCTGTACTCACTAAAGTGACCTCCATGAGCGGTAAATAGTTTTAAAGTTGAGGGCTGAGTTCTATTATTTACATAGATTTCCTCGCCTGTACTCACTAAAGTGACCTCCATGAGCGGTAAATAGTTTTAAAGTTGATGGCTGAGTTCTATTATTTACATAGATTTCCTCGCCTGTACTCACTAAAGTGACCTCCATGAGCGGTAAATAGTTTTAAAGTTGAGGGCTGAGTTCTATTATTTACATAGATTTCCTCGCCTGTACTCACTAAAGTGACCTCCATGAGCGGTAAATAGTTTTAAAGTTGATGGCTGAGTTCTATTATTTACATAGATTTCCTCGCCTGTACTCACTAAAGTGAGATCCATGAGCGGTAAATAGTTTTAAAGTTGATGGCTGAGTTCTATTATTTACATAGATTTCCTCGCCTGTACTCACTAAAGTGACCTCCATGAGCGGTAAATAGTTTTAAAGTTGAGGGCTGAGTTCTATTATTTACATAGATTTCCTCGCCTGTACTCACTAAAGTGACCTCCATGAGCGCTAAACAGTTTTAAAGTTGATGGCTGAGTTCTATTATTTACATAGATTTCCTCGCCTGTACTCACTAAAGTGACCTCCATGAGCGGTAAATAGTTTTAAAGTTGATGGCTGAGTTCTATTATTTACATAGATTTCCTCGCCTGTACTCACTAAAGTGAGATCCATGAGCGGTAAATAGTTTTAAAGTTGAGGGCTGAGTTCTATTATTTACATAGATTTCCTCGCCTGTACTCACTAAAGTGACCTCCATGAGCGGTAAATAGTTTTAAAGTTGATGGCTGAGTTCTATTATTTACATAGATTTCCTCGTCTGTACTCTCTATAGTGACCTCCATGAGCGCTAAACAGTTTTAAAGTTGAGGGCTGAGTTCTATTATTTACATAGATTTCCTCGCCTGTACTCACTAAAGTGACCTCCATGAGCGGTAAATAGTTTTAAAGTTGAGGGCTGAGTTCTATTATTTACATAGATATCCTCGCCTGTACTCACTAAAGTGACCTCCATGAGCGGTAAATAGTTTTAAAGTTGATGGCTGAGTTCTATTATTTACATAGATTTCCTCGCCTGTACTCACTAAAGTGAGATCCATGAGCGCTAAACAGTTTTAAAGTTGAGGGCTGAGTTCTATTATTTACATAGATTTCCTCGCCTGTACTCACTAAAGTGACCCCCATGAGCGCTAAACAGTTTTAAAGTTGATGGCTGAGTTCTATTATTTACATAGATTTCCTCGCCTGTACTCACTAAAGTGACCTCCATGAGCGGTAAATAGTTTTAAAGTTGATGGCTGAGTTCTATTATTTGCATAGATTTCCTCGCCTGTACTCACTAAAGTGACCTCCATGAGCGGTAAATAGTTTTAAAGTTGATGGCTGAGTTCTATTATTTACATAGATTTCCTCGCCTGTACTCACTAAAGTGACCTCCATGAGCGGTAAATAGTTTTAAAGTTGATGGCTGAGTTCTATTATTTACATAGATTTCCTCGCCTGTACTCACTAAAGTGACCTCCATGAGCGGTAAATAGTTTTAAAGTTGAGGGCTGAGTTCTATTATTTACATAGATTTCCTCGCCTGTACTCACTAAAGTGACCTCCATGAGCGGTAAATAGTTTTAAAGTTGATGGCTGAGTTCTATTATTTACATAGATTTCCTCGCCTGTACTCACTAAAGTGACCTCCATGAGCGGTAAATAGTTTTAAAGTTGAGGGCTGAGTTCTATTATTTACATAGATTTCCTCGCCTGTACTCACTAAAGTGAGATCCATGAGCGCTAAACAGTTTTAAAGTTGAGGGCTGAGTTCTATTATTTACATAGATTTCCTCACCTGTACTCACTAAATTGACCTCCATGAGCGCTAAACAGTTTTAAAGTTGAGGGCTGAGTTCTATTATTTACATAGATTTCCTCGCCTGTACTCACTAAAGTGACCTCCATGAGCGGTAAATAGTTTTAAAGTTGAGGGCTGAGTTCTATTATTTACATAGATTTCCTCGCCTGTACTCACTAAAGTGACCCCCATGAGCGCTAAACAGTTTTAAAGTTGATGGCTGAGTTCTATTATTTACATAGATTTCCTCGCCTGTACTCACTAAAGTGACCTCCATGAGCGGTAAATAGTTTTAAAGTTGATGGCTGAGTTCTATTATTTGCATAGATTTCCTCGTCTGTACTCACTAAAGTGACCTCCATGAGCGGTAAATAGTTTTAAAGTTGAGGGCTGAGTTCTATTATTTACATAGATTTCCTCGCCTGTACTCACTAAAGTGACCCCCATGAGCGCTAAACAGTTTTAAAGTTGATGGCTGAGTTCTATTATTTACATAGATTTCCTCGCCTGTACTCACTAAAGTGACCTCCATGAGCGGTAAATAGTTTTAAAGTTGATGGCTGAGTTCTATTATTTGCATAGATTTCCTCGCCTGTACTCACTAAAGTGACCTCCATGAGCGGTAAATAGTTTTAAAGTTGATGGCTGAGTTCTATTATTTACATAGATTTCCTCGCCTGTACTCACTAAAGTGACCTCCATGAGCGGTAAATAGTTTTAAAGTTGATGGCTGAGTTCTATTATTTACATAGATTTCCTCGCCTGTACTCACTAAAGTGACCTCCATGAGCGGTAAATAGTTTTAAAGTTGAGGGCTGAGTTCTATTATTTACATAGATTTCCTCGCCTGTACTCACTAAAGTGACCTCCATGAGCGGTAAATAGTTTTAAAGTTGATGGCTGAGTTCTATTATTTACATAGATTTCCTCGCCTGTACTCACTAAAGTGAGATCCATGAGCGGTAAATAGTTTTAAAGTTGATGGCTGAGTTCTATTATTTACATAGATTTCCTCGCATGTACTCACTAAAGTGAGATCCATGAGCGGTAAACAGTTTTAAAGTTGATGGCTGAGTTCTATTATTTACATAGATTTCCTCGCCTGTACTCACTAAAGTGACCTCCATGAGCGGTAAATAGTTTTAAAGTTGATGGCTGAGTTCTATTATTTACATAGTTTTCCTCACCTGTACTCTCTATAGTGACCTCCATGAGCGGTAAATAGTTTTAAAGTTGATGGCTGAGTTCTATTATTTACATAGATTTCCTCGCCTGTACTCACTAAAGTGACCTCCATGAGCGGTAAATAGTTTTAAAGTTGATGGCTGAGTTCTATTATTTACATAGATTTCCTCACCTGTACTCTCTATAGTGACCTCCATGAGCGGTAAATAGTTTTAAAGTTGAGGGCTGAGTTCTATTATTTACATAGATTTCCTCGCCTGTACTCACTAAAGTGACCTCCATGAGCGGTAAATAGTTTTAAAGTTGATGGCTGAGTTCTATTATTTACATAGATTTCCTCACCTGTACTCTCTATAGTGACCTCCATGAGCGGTAAATAGTTTTAAAGTTGAGGGCTGAGTTCTATTATTTACATAGATTTCCTCACCTGTACTCACTAAAGTGACCCCCATGAGCGGTAAATAGTTTTAAAGTTGATGGCTGAGTTCTATTATTTACATAGATTTCCTCGCCTGTACTCACTAAAGTGACCTCCATGAGCGGTAAATAGTTTTAAAGTTGAGGGCTGAGTTCTATTATTTACATAGATTTCCTCGCCTGTACTCACTAAAGTGACCTCCATGAGCGGTAAATAGTTTTAAAGTTGATGGCTGAGTTCTATTATTTACATAGATTTCCTCGCCTGTACTCACTAAAGTGAGATCCATGAGCGGTAAATAGTTTTAAAGTTGATGGCTGAGTTCTATTATTTACATAGATTTCCTCGCATGTACTCACTAAAGTGAGATCCATGAGCGGTAAACAGTTTTAAAGTTGATGGCTGAGTTCTATTATTTACATAGATTTCCTCGCCTGTACTCACTAAAGTGACCTCCATGAGCGGTAAATAGTTTTAAAGTTGATGGCTGAGTTCTATTATTTACATAGTTTTCCTCACCTGTACTCTCTATAGTGACCTCCATGAGCGGTAAATAGTTTTAAAGTTGATGGCTGAGTTCTATTATTTACATAGATTTCCTCGCCTGTACTCACTAAAGTGACCTCCATGAGCGGTAAATAGTTTTAAAGTTGATGGCTGAGTTCTATTATTTACATAGATTTCCTCACCTGTACTCTCTATAGTGACCTCCATGAGCGGTAAATAGTTTTAAAGTTGAGGGCTGAGTTCTATTATTTACATAGATTTCCTCGCCTGTACTCACTAAAGTGACCTCCATGAGCGGTAAATAGTTTTAAAGTTGATGGCTGAGTTCTATTATTTACATAGTTTTCCTCACCTGTACTCTCTATAGTGACCTCCATGAGCGGTAAATAGTTTTAAAGTTGATGGCT
Source organism: Aphrophora alni (assembly GCA_963513935.1). Classification (NCBI taxonomy): domain Eukaryota; kingdom Metazoa; phylum Arthropoda; class Insecta; order Hemiptera; family Aphrophoridae; genus Aphrophora; species Aphrophora alni. The sequence goes on along the minus strand of OY740765.1, from coordinate 156,830,748 downwards.
GAGTTCTATTATTTACATAGATTTCCTCGCCTGTACTCACTAAAGTGACCTCCATGAGCGGTAAATAGTTTTAAAGTTGATGGCTGAGTTCTATTATTTACATAGATTTCCTCACCTGTACTCTCTATAGTGACCTCCATGAGCGGTAAATAGTTTTAAAGTTGAGGGCTGAGTTCTATTATTTACATAGATTTCCTCGCCTGTACTCACTAAAGTGACCTCCATGAGCGGTAAATAGTTTTAAAGTTGATGGCTGAGTTCTATTATTTACATAGATTTCCTCACCTGTACTCTCTATAGTGACCTCCATGAGCGGTAAATAGTTTTAAAGTTGAGGGCTGAGTTCTATTATTTACATAGTTTTCCTCACCTGTACTCTCTATAGTGACCTCCATGAGCGGTAAATAGTTTTAAAGTTGAGGGCTGAGTTCTATTATTTACATAGTTTTCCTCACCTGTACTCTCTATAGTGACCTCCATGAGCGGTAAATAGTTTTAAAGTTGATGGCTGAGTTCTATTATTAGATCCTTAGGGCTAAGTTGTTTTACAGTTAACAGATGACTTTTAGCCAGTAAAACAATATGTTGATAACCAATCCTGCTAGTTATGTAGTGTGAATTGTGATTCGATTTTTGAACGCTAAAAATATTTATCCTATTGATATATATATATTGATAACTTGTGGAAGTTTAGGGTGAAGTAGTTTTTGAAAGAGTGAAATTTTCGTAATAGGTGTAAACTTTAATGAAGGATGGATAAATTAGCGAAAATTTTATAAATGATGGATCCAAGACAATGGCTGGTGTAAATATTACCTGGTAACATGCTTTGATATTATCCTGTATTTGGGATCTCCAAAATATTATTCATGCTTCTTGTTTGCAGACATTACATCCTACTTTTGTCAATGAGGGAATATTCCACATAATTATTCACTTAATCCTCAATTGAAATGATAATTATTTGTAATTATGGGGAAATACTCGTAACACTATAAGGTTGACCTGTTACAATACCTTGCCAAGCTGAATGGGTATAGCTTTATTGATGATTTATAATGTAGATAAAAAATTAATAAAAAAGGATATACGAATTGAATAAATGTATGTCAATATTAAATATTGTCTTTAAGGTTCTGCCGACCTAACCGCTATCTTGGATGCAATGTTAATAAGAGCAACATTAAACTCATGAGTAAATTACTTGAATAAATTATCGGTTAAACTTGCTGTCATGTTAGGTTAGGGCGAGTGTGGTTGTCGTATATATTGTTTGTTTAATCTAATAATAGCTTACTTAGGTAATTTTTCATTTTTCCTTTTCCTTTTTACAATTAAGGACAATACAAATTTAGTACCTTAAATTAATTTCAACAAGTTCTAATCAAGTATAGGAAAAATGTACTTCATTGTTTTCGTGAAGAATTTGTGTAGTTCGCCAATAGATTTAAAACAATTTTATAATTAAAATTAAGAAATCCCAATAAGTGATTGAAATAAAAATCTTTTTCCAATCTTGACAATACCCGAAAACAAAAGTGTCGCCCTTTGAATTTTTATATTTATTTCTAACAATAAAATAGTTTTCATATGGTAAGAGTGAAAAAATAAATAACGCGGGAATGATTTGTTAGTTTAATTTAAATATATGACTACCGATAGCACATCTACGCGTATTTCATTTTAAAATCAATTTCTAATTTATTTATATAATTTTCAACATGGACTTAGTGCCTATTTAAAATTCAAATTATAAATAATTTAAGAGTATCTAAAATTAACATTTTGATTAATTGTGTGTCTTTTATACATTTTATTTTGTTTAACATTATTTGAAGTTTAACTGTTGTACAGAAGTTGCTCAAACAATGAGGTCTAATTTTATAAATTATAGACTGTATAAAATTATTTCAATTCCAAGAAAATTACTGAATTAAAAACTTCTCAAAAACAATTAAAATCTTATTATTGTTTTTAATGAAGCTCTATTATTCTTCACTTGAAAACAACAATAATATTAAATTGAAATTTAAACAAACTTAATTTATTTGTGAGAACTGAATTGAAATAAGAGAGGAGAGTAGTTATTTATTAACAATCCAACTTCGTAAAATGAGATACAACTCCGGTTTTATGTGAAATCAGTTTTTTAAAATTTCAATTTCATTCAATGGAAGAATTTCTTAACTAAAAAAAAATATTGTTGTGAAACTATCAAAGGGACAAAATTAGCAGAACGTTGAGGGGAGGGTAATGTTGCAGTTCCCAGGATTGATCAAAGAACCACTTACAGTCATACTTCTGTCAACAATACTTTTTAATTTTAAACACATTTATGCAAAGAAAAGTGAAAATAATATTCGTATAAAAGAATGAATCATTACAACGTTTGACAATTTTCAACTGTTTCAGCATAAACTATCATTTTTCTTCCTATCCATATATAATTAGTATGTAACATTGACATTATATAATTTGGGTTTTATTAAAATGATAATTACATTACTTTTATTATATTTTAATATGACAGTGGTATGGTTGTTTACATCTGTTAGAAACAGCCCCCCCCCCTCGATAATACTTACTTTTAACACATAAGAATAACCACATTACTTTAAAACAAACTGTGCACATAAAATTTCTTTCACACCCACACTTTGGATTTTGTAAACTGTCAACTAAACGAGAAAATAGAGTTAATATTATTTATTTCTTTCAAATTTTGAGGTTATGTTTTAACAAACTAGTTTCATTTTTAATGTTGTATTTTTTAAGACATTTATTTATAATTTATTATAAATATTTACTACTTTTTGTATTGGTTCATTATGTATTCGATCCATTATTGTACATTATTAAGTAATAGTAAGCTAAACTTGGTGCATCTAAACCCTTTACAGGGCCATTTCCTATGTATGGATTTGGCCCTAGGGATTACCAGGAGGTTATTACCAACTGGGCTAACGAAGTAATCAACAGAACCTGGAATACATTGCCGGGTCTAATACATTCCAAGAAATTCCTTAGCCCTAATAAAAAGAGAGGGAAGGAAGTGCTAAACCTAAGCAGAAGAGAGCTAAAACTCCTCTGTGGTATACTAACAGGACATATCCATTGCAGGTATCACTTAAGTAAGATGGGCCTGGTGGACGATGATACTTGCAGGTACTGTGGTGAAGAGGTGGAACGCATGGAACACATCATCATGGAGTGCCGGCTTTATGCCAAAAAAGATATAAATTTCTAGAATTTATCTTCATTTCGGAAGAAGAATTACTAAACCTCCCGACCAGGGGTTTGATCAATTTTGTCAAAGACATAGATCTCTCCTGAGTCCAACAAGAGGGGGCACAAAAGATCTAATTTGGTCGCAGTGCAGGAGGCGCTTTTAAAACACTCTCCCCAGTCTTAATAATAATAATATTCAGTAATAGTAGTAATGTGGTGTTGAAATGCACTCCGATATCTGGAGATCTTTAGTGCTCCAACTACTTTTTCTAAGATGGGGAACATAGCTTCTACTCCAATACTAACTTTTTAGGTAGTTCAGGACATGTAAGGGGTCAAGAATAAATATCTCCTCTTCATCAATCTGGTAACTTCCTAGAATTCTAGCCCTTTTATGCATTATTTACTGCACTGCATTCGATTAATAGACTAATGGGTCTTCTCTGTTGGGTGATTTAGTTACTTTTCTAGGACTATGTTCTTTATGCTCAATCATCAGTGATTCAGTTTTACAATATTCCCTTAAATTTTAATTATTCAAACAATCACAATAAATAAATATATATTTACATCGTGACACTATTTATCTTATCTCTCCTAATCCTTAAATTGTATCCAATCAACTACAGTATGAAATATAAATCCAGAATGGTTCCAACCTTTATGACTTTACTGTTTACTTTTAGTATTAAACAATTACAAGTTTTTCAATACACAATGATTTGCTCACCTTTCTTGGAAAGTTCTTCCAATGGTTCAATCTCGAATTATCGGGATCTCTGGACTCTTACTCGGCAAGTATGACTATCTTCTTAACACCCTTCGAGCAGCGATTCTTCCTGTGATTTAAAGACTCTGCCTCCTTTTGTCCAAGAGCTTATATAGGTTCCTCTTGTTTGTAACATTGACTGGCTTTGCAAGGTAAGCATTTCATCATAAATATTGTTACATTTTGTCTTTCGCAACAGTTGTTCTCCATTCTGATTTTAATATTATTTTTATTTATCTATCTTCTAACTAAAACTATCCTAATTTCTAACACCTCCATTTATTTGTAAAGTCTACATGTCCCATTATATTCTATTCCATCCTTCTAAGGTGTTCCTGAGGAGTCTACAATGCCTCAGATGAAACATTTGTGTTGCCTTTGGGGTTTTTTGCTCCAACGGTTTAGTCCTGGCATCTTCTGGTAATTTGCTCTGAGTTAGTGTTCGCATGTACCATCCTACTCTGGCCCCACTCAGCTGCTCAGAGCTCTCAGTGGGTCATTTATCTCGCCAGGATGTCCTAGTGGAGGGAGCAAAATCTTCCTTCTCCAAGGTTTTTGAGGCTTTTCTGGCCTGTCTTCCTATCTTTGTTTTACGGTTCTTCTATCAAGACCTCCATTCTATTCCTCCTGAGAGGCATGTTTGCCCTTTCTATATTAGGTTTAATATCTCCTAGTTTTCGAGGAAACCTTAACGAAGCGGATAATTCCCATGCTGATGGTCAATTTGGACGGCATGCTTAATTTATCAGCACATTGAGTTGAATCTTGAAAAACGATGGTCTACTCAGCCAAAGCACCGTTTTGTACGGTTACGCTAAATACTGTGAGAGGTCACCAAGTATCTCACAGGTTCAGTATCCAACACCATTTACCACATCGCTTTTCTTTATGGTTGGACTGAAAATAAAAGAAAAGAAAAGAGGGGAATGAAGACATTGTAGGAGAGGGTTGAAGTGAAAGGGCTTGCAAAATAGATCAAGACAAGAAAGTGAGACTGCAAGGAAGTGAGAAGTAGTTCAGGTTGCAGGAAAGAGCTCAGAACGACATGAAGAGTAGGGATATGAAGAGGCAATTTCCAGTGGATGCCCACTAGGCAATGAGCTTGCCAATCCCTACTCTATATCTATATTGTTAAACTATTCTAAACAAGATATTTTCGTCGCCTCAATTTTACTTTAATACACCATACTAATTATGTATGATTCGTTATCATGGACAAAAATCAACAAATTCATTATTTTCTAAAAAGTTCTCTCATCTACTTTAAACATTAATGCTACTCCAAGGATTTTATTTTATTAAAACAATCAGAAATATTTGACAACGAATGATTACAAAACCAGCCAAAATAACTGTTTAATGTTACAACCTGATTATCCGGAACATAATGTCACATCAATTTGATAGGGTCCTCCATTGCCTTACACAGTTTCACTTAAGCCTGTGTTATCTCACTCGACTGCTGCTAATTTCCCCGGAGACCGCTAACGGTTAGTTCAATATTGTTTCCAATAACTGTCGACATGACAATTTTTCGTCTGGCCTGACATTATAATACCTTTTCATATCAAATAACAACATAAAAAATATTTTATTTTATATTTAATAATGAGAAAAAAAAACATTTTCATGGATGACTCGTCAGCCTTGGTCACATCAATGTACAAATTACTAGCTGCTATTGTCATAATGTCTGCGCATCCTTGATGAAAAATTGTATAAAAATAAACTGAAACTGAGCTATTTATAAATAGGACACAGTTGTTCGAAAAAGAAAACTTAATAAATGACAGAATGCAAAACAAGTGTTATCCAGATCCCTTTTATATTTCTTTAAAAATAAAATATTTCAAAATTTACATTTAAATATCGAACTAATTTATGGGAACCACCATGGTACTTACTCAGTATCATTATAAAATGTAGTATATGCAGACCTTTTATAGTCGTACTCAGAAGTTGAATCCTTGGGTTTTATAGATTTTGTTAATCTGTATTGGTAAAAGTGGTGTAGATCTTGAGGTTTCACTTCCACTCGCCCGGCACCTCGTGCCGCCTTGGCGGACTTTGTCCTGTCATTTTTCAATCACATTTGATTTATATCCTCCCGTCAACTTGCTGTCGCTTCATAAAGGAGTGACATTCGCGAACACAACCTGTACAGAGAGAGTTTCTATCTTTTATCAACTTTTTTGTAGTAAACATTGATTTTAATTTCGGTAATTATAAGTTGACCGTTGTCATTGTCATCTTTACGTAAGCACTATAACGACCGCAAAAATTAAGACAGAAACATGAAATTTGGTACAAAGGACTGTAGCGTACTTATATTGAATGTTATTGAAATTCAAAAAATCGAATAAAATATGTAAAAAAGGAGGCATTAAATTAAAGATTTTGTTTTCATATCTCTTGTGCTGTTCCACTTATAACATAAAAAATTATTCTGGATTTACTTGACAATAATGGCTTATCCACATTAGTTGTGTGGTTTAATGGAACATTTACCATCGTTTGTGTATATAAAAACTCAAAATTGATCACTTGATAACGAAAGTTGATTTATACTCTCGTAATGTTGCGTATTTGTTTTTACATTCGCAAATAATGGATAATGTCCGATTAAACCTGACCAATAACACTAAATTAGATAAAAAATGGCAGATTTAAATTTTGCATATAATAGTACCTCTCTACTATGTCAAGTTATTGTAAAAAATGTTATTTTTTAACCCTGTCCTCTAAAGTAAATGTGATTATCGTATAATTACAAGATGCGGAGGGATAGAGTAACCAACACCCTTGAAACATTAACACGAGCGAAGCGAGTGGCGATTTTTTAATATATCGTATAGGGTATAGGTTTATACAAAATGATTGATTAATCTAAATGATTTAATTTGAAACAAATACCCATTTGGTTGTAACAAGATCTTGGTACTTAATCCACCCACCATTAGCTAATATTGTTACATGATACACAAAGTGTTATCACAGTAACGTGTAATTAAGCTTTCACTGATATCATTGGTGTAATATTGTACCATAGAGCTCATATTATTTATGAAATAATTGATCGCTTAGGAAGAGAGGGTTTATTATACAGGGGTCATGGAATATAGTGTCCGTTATTTGAGTTGTAAATGCTATGAGCTTTGATAAATCAATCTTCTTAATTTTAAATAACAAACTTTTTATAAAAATAGGGAGTTTTGTTATTCATTTTTTGTTGACTTTGATTGCGGTTTGCGGATGCGTCTAGTCTACCGCGCTGTGACTTTTAAAAGAGCAGTAGTCATTTAGTAATTTCGATTGTAATAAAGAGAGCTTAATGCATTTTTATGGTTTGATCAATGTATAACCATGGTTACAGTACAATATTATTTTCGGTGTACATACGGATAAGATCCACTTATAGAAAGTCGTTTGTATAATCTTTTTAAAAAAACAATATTTATTAAAATGGAACGACACCCCCATTACTATTTTTATCTTCAAGAAGTTCATAATAACAGGTTTTCTGGCGTTGGATTGGGAAAAAATTCTTGATTTTTACCGCCAAGAAGTCCTGATTCGTCCGTATGGACATTTTGTTCTATGGCTAAGTTAACAACATTATCTACGCTAAAAAAATCTGGGCTATAAATTTAAGAATGAAATTTACTGCTGTCATATCGACTGTTACTCCAGGTATGATCAGGTGTACTTAGATGGGGATCGACTGTTGGCTAGATGTTTGCTGAGCAACGGAATGTTCATATTGAAATTTACTACTTAATGTAAATAAAATCATGATTATTTTATGTATAGTTTAGAATAAAAATAAATAATTTTCACGAACCAAAATGGTCACATTTTTTTGATAACTCTGTATATTTTCATTGCAATAAGCAAAGCGCCCTGTTGTTAGACCAACAACGGTGTTACAAACCTTCAGACTGTTGCATTCATTTAAAAACCCAATTTATAATAAAGCAATTAAAATCAGTTTAATGAGATAAAAGTAATTTGTTCGGAGCGTTTCAGCTTATAGTAGAATGTCCAAGGTCAATTATATTTCTAGCTATTTTTTTATTTCACACAAGTTGTCTATGTTTGCAGAGAGACGCTCTTAAGAAGCTGCTCAAGGTTTTTTAGAAAGGCACAACGTGGTATTGGTGATGTCTAAATGTTAAACGCTCAAAATGTACAAGTATAATTTTTAAAGGGGCAAAACATTATTTAAAAAAATATAACAAAGAAGTTCGCGCTCGAAATTTTCCTTCAATAAAAAAATCTATTATGATGTTATCTTTATAAAACGGCAAAAAACCTTCCGGTCATCATCGCCTTAACCCTCGAACACACTTACAGTGTCAGGGTAGGATGATACCAACAGTTGTTGAAAGAGGTCCTGATAGGAAAGACTAAAGAGAGCGATTCTAACCTAAGAGGAGAAAGGTGAAAATCTTTCTAAGTTCCAAGAGCTTAGCACGCATTATACTTACTATTATTGAACTCGTGAGGAGCTGTTGAGATATCTATTCAGGCCAGTAACAGACCAATACTAATAATAACGTCTCTCCTAACACAACCTGTTTGAAATCCTAAAGTAAAAAATGTAAATTTCTAGAATATAATTGGTAAAACAAATAATTAACTTTGAGCACGTCATCAAAAGCTCGATTTTAATCAAATAATATTTAAGTTGAGGACGTGTTTATAGGTTCATATTCGCTTTCTTATTGACAACTACCGAAATGAGATTATTAATTTGGGTTTGCTTTTATTTCGTTTCAGGGATGGGTGAGTGAGAAAGTTTGTGTAACTAAAACAACAGTTTATCTTGAATTTTATACTTCTCATCAAATGAAATATTTTCAAAGTAAAGACTGACTATAACTTGTGATATATTTTGAAATGGAACTGTTCCAAAGCAATATAAGACTCACCAGGTGTTCTTTATCAGGAACTTTATTAAATTTCATAATATATATTCAATAACATTACACAATGATTTATAATATTAAGAGCCTTATTATTAAACTTTATCAGCAATGTAATTTGTCGGCACGTATGCATTTATAAATCAAATTGTAAATAAAATTGTATATTTAATAAATATACATGTAATATAAAATGTATACATGTAATTAAAATTGAATATTTAACTCAAACTAAAATTATTATTATAATTTTCCTGATTTTTATTTTTGTCTCTTTATATATTAAAATCGATGTTTCTTTCTTCTGTATGTATATCATGGTTTCAATCTTATCTTTTTAGTTTTAATATACATAAATGATGCCAATGTCCTATTAAACCATATTAATAATATGAAATACTATCATTATCAAATAACTTTAAAACCAGGTAAAAGTTCATAAATATAAATTTTAAATTACTTATCTTTTTAAGTGAAAAAGTGGAGCTCGTACAAGTATAAAATGTATATGTAAGCTGGAATAAAGTTGACTGCTGAGAGTATGGTAAAGGAAATGCTGGACTCGAAAGATAAATGGAATACATTTACCACTTCATTACTTTAGTAATAAAGACTAAGCACACAGATGGGTTAAGAAGAATACCTTAAGCTGTTAGATAAATTAGAAAAAGAAAGGCTGAAACAGGCAAGGAATGTGGGATTAATTCCCATCATGGATAAAACTGACAGGTAGTTTTTTGGTGGTTTAGTGGGTATTCCAGGTGAAACCGGAAGTCAAACACACCAGGAATCATGTACGGCTTCCTGATGGTGTGTAATATATTCTCCAACTCCTCGGGAAAAAAACTAATAACAATAATAATAAATGATAATAATAATAACACTAACAGTAACGATGATGATGATGATGATAATGATGATGACTACGACGACGACGATGATGACGACTACGCCGACGACGACAACAACAATAACAATAACAATAATAATGAACATAAGGTATTCATTCAACAATTCTCGGTCAATCAGTATGGTTTTCGACGAGGATTGTCGACAGTAGAAATGGTGGAGAATTCCAGAGAGATAGGAGAAGAGAAGAATGGTTTTTGAGCTATGATAGTCATAAATATAAAGAACGCTTTCAACTCTCTCAGATGGCAAGATGTGCTGGGGCCATATACAGAAACAATGTTCCGGAACATCATAGGAGATTACCTTCACCAGAGGCAGCTACTTTATGAGGGAGAGTGATGGTACATCCGGGAGATGATGACTAGAAGAGCGCCGCAAGTGCCTCGTTTGGGGCCATTCTTTGTTGAAAGTCCCATTACCGGTAGGAGTAAGAATTGTGGGTTTCGCTGACGACAGCATCATCGTTGTCAAAGCTTTGGAAGAGCATGTCTTAGAGGTCAAGATGCAGGACAGCATAGCTATACTAGAGAGATGGCTGAATAGCAGAAGTCTGTCTTATTGAGATAGCCTCCAGCTAATTCGTGCCCTGGCTTGCAGTGAAGGTATGCCTAGCAGTAATGTCATAGCAAGTCGAATGGGGTTGAAAGGAGTCGAATTGAGATTTAGTGGGTATACCTCAGACTGTTGAATTAATCGAGGGAAGTCCCACACTTTGTGCGTAATGCATTTCCCTACTCGTTAAAAAAATAATAATAATTTTAATAATAAGTAATGATCAACTTTTTTAATAACAACCAATTATTTTTATATACCTTAGTTTTCATACAATAACTGACAGTGCTTAACTACATTGAACAGTCTTAATAATAGGTGTTTACTAACACTCCACAGGCGTGTATTGGTGTTTGAAAAAGCGAATTTACAGTTCTCACTCCTTGTATTGATGATAACAACTAAATATTGCATTAAAAAAATAAACCGAACATTTATTGAAAAACGACTGAATGAACTGGATTCTAGTGATGACAGTGATGAAGATACTGTAATTTCACCCCAGTTTCAACTTTATAGGTTATATATACAATATTTAACATATACAGTTCCCGAAAACTTCAACGTAATAAAGATAACATTTACCATTACAATATAGTTTTTAAAACATCCGTGGTATATCCTATAAAATGCGATATTACCGACAAGAGATGCTGTTTCACAAGAGTTGCGATTTCTTCTTGTCGCTTGCTCCTTGCTAATCTTACGGTAGGATTCACACAATAAAGATTTGCAAGTAAATTGGTTACACAGAATGCATCTTCTTTTAATGTAAAATAGTTGGGCTTAGGTATGTCATGAATTTTATATTTTATAATAAATATTATTTTATTATTTGTTCGTTGTAAGATTTGCGTAAAGTTAGAACCAATTAAATTTATTGTTTTATTATTTACAAATGTTTTGTGAACAGTACACTTCTCTTTTTGAATGTTTCAAATACTTCAATGTGACTCACAACAATATTCATAGACCAGAAAAAACATTAAACATACAAGAGTACACTTGAACAAAAACAACTCTTATAAGGAACATAAGAAAGTTAAATGGTTAGATTAGAGTGCTTCTTGCATTGTGGTTCTGATTTACTAGTCGTTGGGACCACAGTGTTGCTGTAACCTATCAATATGTAAACTCTTAAAGTTTTAACTGTGTACAGAAATTCGGCTTAAACTTTTAACTGTCGTTAGAGAAAAATAACCTTTACTTCGACGACTGGGTGGCTGGTGACCCATTTATTTGAAGAGTAAGTGAATCTAAAACTGTTTATACGTTACTCTAACTCATATTAATTCATTTGAACAAGTTACATGATTTATATATCGAGATTAAGAGTAAATAAGTAACTACTTAGTGATTTATTATAACTACAACGTTAATCATAATTTATTTTCGATATTGTTGTACCTCTATGAAAGTGAAAAAATGTTTTAACTCATGCTCTAATGTAATAAGCTTTCATCAAAAAGAGTTTTTCACGAATAAAAACTTTCCGTAGGAAGGTTTTATTTAAAATTTATGTAAGCATCGTTCACAACATTATTTTTAATATTTTGGAGTGAGTTTCTTATGCGACCGGAACGTCTGTTTTAACACCATGCAGTAACTATTTTGAGTGGCCACCATTTTATGAAATAAAATAAATATAATGTACACAACATACTTTGAACTAGTTAAAAAAATTCCAAATTTCTAACAACTAGAATTGACATTTGACTGTAACATGCAGACGGAATAACGAATATTTGCTCCAATTAAGGAGTTGCAGTAATGTTTTTAAAAAAATTATCTATTATTATTTTATTATGTTAATTACTATCTGCCAGGTTATTATTATGTTGCCAGGTGTCTGTATCTGTTTATTAATTAGCAATTCCAGTAATTAATGCTCTTCACAGTAATTGTGTTGTTACGGCAATGGATTTGGAATTAGACCATTAATTACTGGCAGTAATGATGTCACAACATAATTGTGTTAACGGATTGACATGATGATATTTCTCAGTAGAAAGTACATTCTTGTAATAAGAACAAAAATGTTAAAAATAAAGGTACTTTTATAAATGTAATTTGATAATTTATCTTTCATACATTACAGATATTGAAACTTGAAGGAAAGCCTCAGGTACTTCATCAGTGTGAAGCGCCTGTTTTCACAAATATTGTTATGGACTTCAGTGAAGACAGTTGGTCCATATTGTATCTGATGAACATCAGTTCTTCTTTCCCTGTACAGCCTACTCCAGTTATGTACATTTTTATCTTCTATAACTCTTTCTCTCGCCCTCTCTCCTCTAATCTCTCTCTCCTCCCTCCCATTTTCTCTCTCTCTCTCTCTCTCTCTCTCTCTCTCTCTCTCTCTCTCTCTCTCTCTCTCTCTCTCTCTCTCTCTCTCTCTCTCTCTCTCTCTCTCTCTCTCTCTCTCTCTCTCTCTCTCTCTCTCTCTCTCTCTCTCTCTCTCTCTCTCTCTCTCTCTCTCTCTCGCGATCGGCATAGTGTATTGCAATGTAACGTTAACTACAACTAACATAATATACAAAAACTTGAAAAAACCTAGCGATGCTGTGGGGGACTTGTTATGATGGGGACCTTGAAACTGTTATGATTTGCAGTTTGGGCGGTTACGTTGCAGACACGGTTCTTATTTAAGAAATTACCATTGTATAATTAAAAATTATAATACATTTCCTAATTGGGGAATAATCATTTGTTATACTACACCTACACAGTATATTTTGTGTTGTTATAATGAACAGGATAGTTTATTAATTATGTACTACAACGGAAATTCGTTGTATGGGGTTATATTTTGGTCAAAAAAGAAAAATATCAAAAAATAATCCCAATGCAAGGTTTGGACGTTTTGTAGAACTTTTTACTGCTTATAGCCGGTCGGTGAGATTGAACTATGAAATGGTCCAAGGTCAAATCTTACCGACTTGTTCTAACGGTAAATTCCTATGTCGGCGGATTTTGAATTGAAAAATCATTTTTTATGAATTTTGAAAATGTGAAATAATAATGTATAAGGATATGTAGTTGTAATACAAGTCGTATGCAATACATATCTAGTACTGTTATTTCATATTAACTAACAGACGTTACGGCATATTTAAATGAAGAATTTAAAATTTTTCAAAATTAATAAAAATTAACAAACCTTGATATTTTTGAAAATAAAATGTAATTTTAAGATGAAAGTATTCTTGATAAAATTTGAAAAAAATCTATATTTAAAAAGTTAGCAGAAAAGGTTAAGTATAAAAGCTAAGAAAAGTAAATAGAAATAAATTTTGAAAAAAGGATTGTATAGAAGTAATTAAATAAATAAAGTTATACTATAATTAATGATTAAAAATATAAATTTGAGTAAAACAAAAGAGTTATGGTTTTCACGCTATATTATGAAAAGGAAAAAAGATAAGAAGTGGAAATTTTGCAAAAAGAGTTTAAAACCTAATATCTAAAGATTGTGTAAATTTCAGGAAAATCAGTTAATAAATAAACCCCAAACCCAAAGGTGTGAAAATATGCACGGGATTACATCACTACCAGAAGTCGTAGAATTGTGTTATCACGGCTAGTGCGTTTAAATTACGAAATAAACAAAGTTACAAAGTTTGAAAGAAAAAACTTTAAAGGTGTAAGAATTAAAAACTGTAAATTACGCAAATTCTTACGTAAGCTATTGAAGGCGAATGAATAGTCTGAGAAATGTCATTCGAAGTGCGGGAAATTGCCGCGGTCGAGAGCCACAATACACCGGTTACGAAAAAACGCAAAAACTGTTAGGAAAAGTGTTATAGACAATTAAAAGGAAAACAATGAAGATTTTTTCATCAGCCAGTTGCAAGTTGCAGGGTTTAAATGTTCAAGGATAAGTGACGTAGTTAGAGGCGGAGTTAAGATACCAACTTACAGCAAAAATAAATTAAAGGATTAATTAGAACAAAGTGATTAAAAAGGACAATTTAAAAACAGTAAACATAACAAATAAATTAATAATAAATAACAGAACCACCTACACCAAAAATAATCAAGAAATTGCATAGAAATACATCATAAATGGAACTATCGTATCGGTCCAGTGAGGGAAAAAAATTGGTATCGATATACGATAGTTTTTGGCTATAAAAAGAGCCGCACAAATCTCATAGAGGTCTCTCTTAAAAAATTGGTGGAAACAGTTGCTAGGGGTGATTATGCCCGACGGGTCTCTCTTAAAAAATAGTTTGAAGAAGTTAAGTGTTACAATGCCAACGTATTAAAACAGCGTCAGCGAGAGCGATAGAAGGGAATAGATTCGAACAACCAGCCAGCCTTCTGAACTCCATGGAGAAAATATAAGACAACTTTAATCGAAATTCAACCAACCAGACACCAGAGGACCATCAGCATCTCAGGACTCAGGATCGACAACACGGCGGACAAGGTCTGAGAAAATCCAAATTTCCTTTTTTAAAGGGCAAAATTGGCCCGATTTTAGAGTCTCACTGATTTTCCTGAGATAATTTTTTTTTTGTGTGTAATTAAATGAATATATTAAATAAAATGTCAAAATCATGTGTGAATAAAAATCTTTTCAATAAATAAATTTAATAAATGAAATAATTTAAATTCAGAAATAATAGAAATTTTTTGTTTTCTATATATCAATTTTGAGAAATTCATAAGTAATTGCCTTCTGCTCAAAAGAGAAATATTTAGTTATTATCCATTAGTTTTATTAGAGAAATTGTTTGATTTTATTTTGTTGACTTGTGTCAAGTTCATTATTTCAGTTGTTTTATTTCAGTTAATTAAAAGAATTAATTTTTTCATTTTTCCTCTAAATCTGTGTTTTATTTAGAATTGGTCACACATTTATATGTTGTATTTTCAGGTTTGTGATTATAAAAAAGGGTAAAATATATTGTATCAAAAAGGTATTCCTAAGGACACACCAGCGAGATTAAAATTCAAAAGTAAAGTAAATTCGTGTTCTCCCTGAGAAATAGGGTAATCATAAATACAGTTTCTGGAAGTCGTAAATAAAAGGGGGGTACCGGTAATTTGGGGCAACTCAAATTATCGAAGAAGTTATTCAATCCAGGCCAGCAAGATAGTAAGCCAAAAACTTCCAGTGGATTGGATAATTTATTCTTTTTGTCACGCGAGAACGAATCCTGTAGGCTAAAAATCTCAGGATTCGAGACTGTTACGTATTAATTAAGATAGGGGGCGTAATTAGTCTGACTCTAAAAAAGATAGAGTTTTTTCGTTGTAGTACAGATATTGTACAAATCTACATACAGGTTTGACATACATTTTCTCTTTTATAGACAAGCTTCAATTTTTTATTATTTCTTTCCCTTAGTGGCTCACTATAATGAGTACGTGCTTGCCAATACCGAGGGTACCTAGCTGGATCTACACATTTTTAATGTCGTCTCGGGTTATATCCCTCTCTTTCATTTTTCCTCTTGACCAACTCTTGTTCTTTTCCGATCCTGACACTATAAGAGAATTTGAAGACTAGTGGTGTTTATTTTATGTTCTTTTCTTCTTTTTTTATAAGGCGATGATGAATGAGAGGTTTTTACCCTTTAAACAAAGGGGGAAAATATAATTTACTGTTTCGTTATTTCTCCCTTTTTACTGTAACCTTCTGCATCCGAATTTTTGGAAAGGTGGCAAATAAAACGTTTTGCTTATGTTTAAAATCTTCAGAGCATATTTTGAAAATTTCGAAATGTTTTTACAGCAGATACCCTAAATTGTATGTTGAAAGCCCTCATCTTCAGGAAACTTTCAAAGTCATATTTCCGCTAAAACCTCAAATTTAATCAAACACATATCTTTCTATATTACATATTTGTGATAAATAACACATTATACAAACAAAATTGAAGGAGAGTTTATAGTGTAGAAATATCTGTTTTGAAATAGCCGTAAGTTTTTTTTGAAATGGCGTCCGTTGTCTGTACAGTGATCTACTACTCAAATGAGTGAAGCGATTTTATCGCACTTAGAGTCTGGTCGTCAGTTTGTCATATCTCGAGCCATATACAGAGTGTCTAGAAAATACTATCAAATTAAAATTTTGAGAAAATACGTCTTTTATAAGAGCTTCATGATCGAAGTTTTTACCCGTAATTCACTAACGGGAGTTCTGAATAGATTACGACCAATACAGTTTGCTTAGGTCCTTAGAAGTTACACGTGAGGAATATTTGATGCAAATAGTTTGAACCATTTATAAAAAATCGTAATTTGTTGATAGTTGTCTATAATACACAAATTATAAACACATTATAGCAGAAAGAATAAAACTCGAACACAAGATTTCATAAAAATTACGTTTATTTAATCAAACGCTTTTCAACGACAAAGTTGCCATCTTCAGTGATACATGAGCTAAAATACCTAAACCATAACTTAAGTAAATGTAATTTTTGTGAGAGCTTGTTTTCGAGTTTTATTCTATCAAATATTATCTCACAAGTTAAGCTCAATATTTATTTATATATAAACTGCAATTTATAAACAAACTAAAGTAATTATTATAAGTTACGGCTCCTGTTTAGCACACATGCATCTAAGCACCTCCTCATAGATTTCCGCATTCTTTAGGAAACTCCAGGGATTTGCCGAATACTCTTAATACATTGTCCGAGATCTTGAATTAAAGCTACTGAAGATGAATACACTATGCTTTTGAGGTGTCCCCACAGAAAGAAATCCGTGTGATTAAGTTCAGGTGACCTTGCAGGCCACGGTATTGGGCCTCCTCATCCAATCTATTTTACTTGGTAGATATTACCAACATGGATTCTATAACATCCATACTAAAATGGGCTGGTGCCCTATCCATCATGAACAATGAATCCAAACACTAATTGAGTGGTATATTCTCGAATAAGGCTGAAAGATCAGTTGTCAAGGAGTGAAAGTAACGTTCACCATTAAGAGTCTGAGGCAGATAACCAAATAATAAGTGGTCTACAAGAATACCGGCCCAAACATTTAAAGAAAATTGATGTTGATGGCGGTATTGTACTATGACATGTGAGTGCTTATCCGCCCGAATGTGCGTAATGTGTAAGTATATAATGCCTTCTTGAGAGAACTTCGCCTCATCTGTAAATAGCACTTTAGTTAAAATGTTTCTGTTTACACATTTCCGAATAATCCACTGACAAAACCATACCCGGCGAGGATGATCTTCTGGCAAGGGGGATTGGACATTTTGGACATGATATGGACGAAGTTTTTGTTCCATCAGAATATTCCATACGATGTCTTTTGAAGTCTCAAATTGTAAGCCTAATTCCCTAAGGCTTTTTTCTGGATGATTTGATATCTCATTAAGATCATTCTCATTCAATTGAATGGTTCTGACAGATCGTGGTCTCCCTGGTTTATTTTTTCTATGACAAAAGCTTCCAGATTTACAGACACGAGCATTTAGAACAGAAAATGTTTTGTGACATGGAATGATTCTGTTAGGAATACGTTGTTCACATAGCTGTTTAGCTACACGACTATCAAATCCTGCAAGACAAAACATTGAATGCATATCGGCCATTATAACAATTATTCACTTACAGTATTTAAAAATCACTCGTGAAATAATTTAACTAAAATGGTTTAAAAGAAACTGAATTTTGAAAAATTAGCCATCAACATGTAATAATACAATAATGCAAAATATACAAAAATTAGCTGTTTAGTCCTTACTTCATCAGACGAAGTATATATTAATTTTTTCTAAAAATTTAGGGGTAGCTGGCGTATGATCAAAATTCAAAATTTCGTCAATAAAAAATATGTTGGTCGTTAAGCCTATGAAATTGCAGATTCGGGAATTATTGGTATCGAAAACCTAAGGGGGGTCGTAAAAGTTGAATTACCTCAAAATCGGGTTAAATTGTTTTGATGAAATTATTGTTAATTGTGAAAATTTATAACAGCAGAAGTCATATCTCTACAAAAAATATTTCTTTCAAGGCCAACGAAATCTTGTTGTAAAATAATTTATCAAAGTCAGAATCGTGTTGTAAATAAAAATACTTGGATCACTAAACTTTAGTTATTAGAAAGTTGTGATTACTTGCACCTGCACAATGGAGTAAGTACTTAGTGAGTATAACAATTTCTCTCCAGAGAAGTTTTACTAGAAATTCTTGTTTCAATTTTTATTCTGATCATTAGTTGGCACGCGGCTGAAACGCTTTTAAGATAGCGCCAATTTATTTGTATTTACTCTTGTTTGCTGATCCCGATCTTGGTGTTAATAAATGCAGGATGTACAGTTACAGACCCACCTCGATCACTGATAAGAAGACTCTGCAGAAAAACCTCTTCAAATGGTAGCCATTTGAATATTTTACATCTCTTTATTTAATGATATTCAACGAAAAGTAAAACCAAGTTGGCTAATACTAAAATTCAAATAAAGTTCCAACTTCTGGCAAGTACCTGCAACACTACAGGTCCCTTCTCGTCTAAAGGAACGGCTTATAGTGTGTGTTTCTTCATCCCAAGAATTATATGGCTTTCGTCTTCTTTCATCTACCAATCCAACCCGTTGCTTCCAACGAAGTCTTGGTCTGCTTAATAGTCTATGTGATACCCACTCAATTGCATACTTTGAAAAACTTTTGATGTCCTCTTAAATTACCAAAGCGTTTCAAGTGCTTCACCTCCTACAAGTCAGTAACCTTCATCCTACTTCTGATGTCATTATTTTTTACTCTGTCCATCCGTGTGTCTTTGCAACATGACCTTTAATAGTTCATCTCCATCGACTGAAATTTGTATCGCTTGCCCTCTCCAACTGTACAAACTTTAGCTCTCATTATGATCTTGTTCTTCGGGGTTCGACCGCGTCAATATTGTCTGCACGTTGAGTACAGCCGACGTTTCGGGCACTTTACAGATGTCCATTCTCAAGGCTTAACAAATGTCAAGCCTTGACAAATGACTGCAGACAATATTGACGCGGTCGAACCCCTAAGAACAAGATCATAATGATGTTTGTGACCGTGGAAGTCTATCGTTCAAAATCAACTTTAGCTCTGTTTGGTGTTCCAACACTACCATAAACCATCTTTATTCCTGCACTAATGTTCTTCATATGTTTATTAATCATAAAAAATTAGGTTAATAAATATCTACATAAAATACGTTACTAATATCAAGCCCTTGTTATATTTCTCTACCTAAGTTTCAACTCTATTTGAAATGGGAATTACAATGTTTGCCATTAGTGTGTTACTATAATTTACATTCTAGTTTAATGGCAGGAAGTAATATATTTTTATGGTTAACTTAATGGTGCAATCTATAAAACCAGACTGTACAATAATAGTAAGCATGATGTACGAGGATTTTACTTTAAGTTTTATTACCTTAGAAGCAGACTGTACAAATAAATTATGTGTACCTTAATTATAGTTTTAAAATCCTATCAATTTGTTTCTATATCAAATCAGGTTTAAATCGTCAGGTTATTTCAAGCTTTCATTTTACTGGTTTTATTAATTTGTGGTCAGAATATTTGTTTTGAAACTTCAGTTTGAATTAAAATAAACGGTTCAGAAACAATGAAAAACTTTTCACAGCGATTTTTCAAAAAAAATTGTTTAGTCATCTTCCTAAATATACCAGTTCCAAAACTTTCAAAAATAGAGATTTATAGGTGAACGCCATTATAGAAGGCCGAGCATATTTTTAAATCAGCCTAAAAAATTATTATAATAACCTTATAGAACATTACCCAGTTCTGCAGATGCCTTTCAGCCTGGTGGATGTTGTGGTAAACACAACAAGATATCTTCGCAATACTTCTGTTACAACAATAATACGCTACCAATACATTGTTTGGTCACACTATTCATTTTTAAATAATGTATTTTTGAAGCTCCTGAGAATTAAAAAACGAACTATCGTCGAATAAAGGTGGAGAAATAACCAATAGATGATTTCGTGTTAAACGTGACATACTTGCGGTTAGGTCTACACAAACTTTGGGGCATGCCAGTTGATACATAAATAGAAATTTAGAATAACATAAAGTAAATACATTTCCAATTAAAATATAAGCTAATACTTGTTTGTGAAAAATGTTACTACATTTCATAACGATTTTAGATATGTTTGAACATAACTGCATAAAAAAACACACACAAAAAAACAGACGAAATGTAAAGTGATCGAGTTAGAACTAAAGCTTGCTTTGCTGTCAGTAAAATATGTTATGAACAAATGTGTGAGAAAGTTTGACCAATGTTTGATTTCATTTTAAAGTTAGAATAATTTTACCTCTATACTATTTGTTCTCACAACAACTCACTGTAACAGATGCACAGAAATAACAAAGACAACACTTATCAAATTAAACCCTTACAAACAATTCATATAATTTAATGTACAAACGCTTGACCTGCCACAAAGTTAGGAAGGCAATACATTTCACTAAAATGTTTACTTTGTAACGCTCACTTTGGTGACAAGCTCTATTGCTTTCATATGTCATACCTAGAAGTAAATGTGCAAAACATTGTACACACTTTGTAACACGTCCATCTTACGATAAATATGAGTCTCCCAAAAAATATATGTATTATTATTTATAAGTGAAAATAAAAAAATATTTAATTACCGAGTTTGTGTCCATGTATTTATTTACAAGTGAGATGGTATGCGAGTTCAAGTTTTAAGTTAGTTAATGGATAATGGTGGATTTTTTATATTATATGTAGAGTGTATTCAGGCATTTGCTGTTATTTGTTTATATTGAAACTAATACACGACGTTTTGAGGGTAAGAATCAACTCTCATTATCAAGTGATATATCTGAGAAATGTGAACCAAGGCCACATGGTGAAAACTAAAACTTTTAATCTAAAGAACTAACCCAGGGTTTAAGCTACAAGTGTCTCAATATTATTAACGGTTTGTGATATTTTTCAACTATTTAAAAAGATATTTCTAAAATTACATAGAACCTAAGCTTACTTTGTTCGTACCATAAACTTCGTACTGAGGGTAAATAGTATTTGATTGAAATCAAGGATTTAATGACCCCTCTTATTGTAAATTATTTTTGAATTGTTAATACAGTATTCTTTATTCCCGGTTTTTCTCACTAGTTAATTGTCATTAATTTTAATTACCAAAAATTCAACGAAATCGGATTAGGTAATTATGAGCAATTAGGTATTTTATGAAGAATAGTTTTATTTTTGTTTCAATGTCTCAAGTTCAAATGTTTGTAGTAGTAGTAAAAAATTATTTTTGTTAGAAGCTAAAATAAAATTAGACACAAATATATAATACTGATTTTGTGAAAATTGTTTTCAGTTTTCTTCTTATGGCAGTGTTTTGTTCTTATGTAATATGTTTAAAAAAAGTTACAAGTACCTTGTGATAGTAATTTAACATGGCCAAAGATTAAATTTATTCAAAATATGGCTTTATTTGCTTGTAGTGGACGTCACAGAATATAAACAGACATCATTCAAAAATATATTTCTGGGGCTCAAGGGACTTTAAACCGCATATTTTCATAAAATCTCAGCATCGATTTATTTGACCGGTCACGATATTTTCTCTATATTATGAGTGAAAAAGACAGTGTTACAGTCAACATATGCCTACATTATATCATAAATCAATTCACATTCACTCAATGTATAATATAAATTGAGGAGTACAATGGGTTTTCCAAACAAAGAGAGAAATACGGATGCGGGGGAAACGTTAAGAAATGGAGCTATTGGATTGAATAATTCGAGATTCTATGCATAAACGAACATCTATACAGACGGTTCTTTGAAGTAATGAAAAGAACGGAGGCGGGCACTACAGTCAAAATATGAGGGAGAAATATTCCAGAGCAGGGTCGTGTATAGATGCAGGATGGTGGTTACAATGTCGTTCACATGTGGTGTCTTACAATGGAAGACATTACAATGTCGTTCACATGTGGTGTCTTACAATGGAAGACATTACAATGTCGTTCTCATGTGGTGTCTTACAGTGGAAGACATTACAATGTTGTTCTCATGTGGTGTCTTACAATGGAAGACATTACAATGTCGTTCTCATGTGGTGTCTTACAATGGAAGACATTACAATGTCGTTCTCATGTGGTGTCTGACAATGGACGACAACACGTTTCTTATATTGACGTACTTCTTAGCAGTCCGAAAAGGATTAGCGCAGGATCAGGCAAATGATTTTTCATACAGGATAAATGAATTGAGGTCCTCTATACCATGGTTGAAGGAACAAGACATATACGTAACTGTGCCAATATCAGATATGCGCCTGTAATAGGAGTTCTTGTACCCTTTAATTCTGATTGTAATGTGCGGTCTTTAAACGAGAGTGGACCAAAGTATGGAGTTTGTATAATATATACGTCTTTAAAAAAAAAACATGTGTAACAACTGTGTAAAACAAATTTTCCCTACTGAACAATACCCAATACCCTTGATCTACCAATACGATTTAACGTTTCCTACAAGGCCAGAGAAACCAACTTTTCAGAATTACAATTAGAGGATCTGGTTATATTAATTGTATGATCGGTCTCGATTAGTACTGTTAGGAATTAGGGGAATAAGTTAGTTAGAATAGTAGTATAAATTCGTTTGAGAAGCCTGAATGGTAAACAAGTATTGTGAAAACTGAAAAACTGCAAGTGTGCAAGTGTGATGGACGTCATGAATCAAGAGAGTAATATAAACTGTAAGGTGGGGAGAGACGTGGTCAACCATTGAGGAGGAGACCAACTAGAAGATAGCCGAGACAAGCGCGGCGTGAAAGAACTTCCGAAACGTTGAAAACCGGACCAGGGACCCACGCAGTGAGCAAACTCAATGTGTATCAAAAAATTACAATTCTTTAAAATTTAATATATTTAGTATAAATTGTATCTCTTTTTTTAATCCTCTGACTGTGAAATCATGTTGGAGATAAAGATGGTTGCTTATGAATAATTCATTTTGAATTTTACAACTGAGGGCAAAACCCCACAGCCTCGGACGTGATTCAAATAATAACCTTTGTTTACACTATTTACACTTAAAGAATGTAATTTTTATAGAATATAAATGATATGAAAACGTAAATCGTTCAGAGTGGGTGTTTTATTATGAATTTTAAAGTCAATATTTTATGCTGTTAAGATTTATACAGGACAGAAAAGCATATGATTAACGGATATTAAAAGCTGCAGAAACACTGCATAGCCTTATGTATATAACAGCAGTCGGACATTTTATTATTGATTGTAATGTATATCGTATTTGTTTCCTTGTTGATTAAAGGCAAAAAGCCTCTCTGCCATTATCGCCTTATAAATAAAAGAAAAGAACATGAAATAAAGACCCCTAGCTCTAGTATACTCTAACGTTGGTTAGATAAGAAGAAAACAATAGTTGATCAAGTAAGACCAGAAGGGAAAGATGAAAGAGAGGGATCTAACCCAGGAAGTCATGAAAGTATGTGTAGGTCAAGCTAGGTTCTCTCAGTATTGCCATAATTTTTACATATGTTTGTTACTTCTGTATTTATGATTTTTTCTTCGCATTTACAAATCAAATACTACATTAAATAAAACTATCCTAAGTCGTACATTAACACCAAATAAAAAACAACATTATACATTTAAACAAACTACAAAACGTTGTTTACATTTGTTCGAGAAAAAAACAGTTTTTACTTAGTATTTTCAATTCACAAAAATTCATCTTTGATATAGTTTTATCAATATGTATGAAGTGATATCAAAACAACATATGAAATAACAATACGATTACAGATGATTCGGTTCGTCTGAAAACAATTGAAATGAAAATGTAATTGTTTTAGGAAAAAAAACCGAAATATTAAAGGTGCTTAAAGATTAGGTTAGGTTATATTATCAAATGTTCTGACCGAATCAACAATGTTCGTCCAAAATCATTGGGCATACAAATATGAAATTAGCGAAATTCATTACGTCTAAGAAGCACACACTTAGCAGGGATTTTTTTAAATTTGGTCCTTACGAAGATAGAACGTGATTCTCGATATCTCTTAGGCATGAGACATCTACTTGGTTATTATACACACGATTAAAATGTCTTAAAATATTACCCCTAACATGAACCCTAACGTCTAATTGATCTGTTTAAAACGATCAGTTCATTCGGATCATCGTTAATCATGTGTAACTGGATCTTGTGCTATGACGAACATAGGTTATGAGATGTTACGTCAGCTGTTATGACGCATGCTATTTCACATACTATTTTTTATTTTTTTTTTAATTAATCGCTACAGCTCAAAAATCCAACCTTTTCCGCCATACGTCAGGATAATTTCAACAATTATTCAAAGTATATTTTTTTCGTTTCGTTTCTTACTAAATGTCTCCATAACCCCATTTAATTACTTTTTGCAAACACGAGCCTGTATCACAGACCATGCTACATCCTATTCACAAGATCCCGATTTGTGAAAATTAAAACCTATTTCAAATAATCCATATCTACATTTTTTGATTCAAACCACAAAGCTCTTGCATGCCCTCCACAAACCACAAATCCCTCCTAAATATCCCTGGTTTTTTAAATATTAAGTCTCATTCGCACCTTTATATTTAATACTCCAAAGAGTACCCGTTATTTCAGTCCAAACATCTGCGTTCACAACACGCAGTTACTAGTCTGATTACTGGAAAATTTATAACTGAAAATAAAATAGAAATACTTTGTACACGTGCCGTTAGGTCTAGTTGCAAAGATCCTTAATCCCAAATCTCCTAACAATTAAAACACACAATAGACCGTAACAAACACACAAACATGAAGATTAAATGACAAACGAACGCAGCACATTAAGGATAATGTTATTTTAAATCACATATTTTCTATTGCTATTTAAATAATTATGTTTAGGAGACTATACTCTGCTCATGCAGAACTCAATTGAAATTCTTATAAATCGGGTGTCTGTGCCGGGTTATTAATTAATGCTCTTCACAGTTAGTTATTATCTTCTTAAGGTAATTGATCCGATATTAGACCAGTAACTACTGGTAGTAATGGTCTGACACTTAATTGTGTTAACGTAATGACGTCATGATATATGTGCGTTTATTTCTCCGTAAAAATCAAAATTCCTGTGATCACCTCAAATTTGTAAGTTGAAATTTGTATTTTTGTGCTTCTGGTAATTAGATTTTGATCCTTAATATTAAAAAAATGCTTACTTATTTGTAATTTGGAAGATATCCTATATTTTACTACAATAATTAAATCAATTATATTAACAAAAAATGAAACTCAACTAAAAAATGAACAGTTTTTAAATTATAAGTATTTTCTTTCTTTTTTAAATTTAGTGCGGGTCTAATGGAGTTCCTGATATTCTCCTTTAGCCCTGAATATTGTATCGCACAGTGGAATATATGTATTTAAATGGATGATATAGCAATAGGATCATAGCTTTGACTGTTCATATTGTAATTTGAGTTTTGTGCTGTCACTTTTTATAATTGAATGTATGTCCTTCAGAATAGTTTATTATAATTAACGCATTAATAGCTGTTCAGCTAGAGTGGTTATTAGTTTAAAGTGGATAAGGGTATTTAGACTTCAAAGTGAATGGGAGAGCAAGTTTGTAATAATATCTTTTGGAATTGTTTATCTTTAATTTAAATAATAATAAATAATTTATTATTTTCAAAAGTCAAATTAAATTGAATATTGGTTAGATCTAAAAGCAAATTACTTGTTAATTTATTTCGGAGTTTATTGACTGTTAAAATGACGGTAAAGGAAATGATTTTATGTTTCATTAAACACCGATGATTCAATGAAGCTGTTCAACTGGAATGCCTAATTATTTATATATTGAAGGAGAGAGAGAGAGAGAGAGAGAGAGAGAGAGAGAGAGAGAGAGAGAGAGAGAGAGAGAGAGAGAGAGAGAGAGAGAGAGAGAGAGAGAGATATTTCTTATAACTTTTATTAACGTTAAAATATTCATGAGGCATTACCTGCTTCTCTGTCAACCATTGGCAGGTTATATTTTTTAGTTTTTTTTTTTGTTTTCTACCGAAAAATCGCGTAGTGGCATTATTCGGTAGCGAACATGGCGTGTTATTTCGGTCCTTGGAGGTTGTATTTTAGAAATCGTTTATGAAAATCGATGGTGTATATGTTTTTATTTCAATTTTTAATTGACAAAAATTTTAACTCTATTACCACAATTTGTTTGTCATAATGTTTTTTAAATTATTATTGTATTTTAAGTTTCATTTTTTTTTATAATTTTACATTATTTTGTATTTTTAGATTTAATTTTTATATATTTTGTAAAGTATATTTGATTATGTTCTAAATTATATTTCAGTACTCTACACTAACTTTATTTTTTAGTTTTAATTTACATTTTCTATATGATTTTCTAGTTGTAGAGTTAGTTACTCCATCCTGGTTAGTTAGATCCACATCCTGGATCAGATATAAAAATGTCAACCTCTGTTTTTGAACTGATCTTCACGTTTCATGACGACAGGTAACCAAAAAAGTGATTTTCGACACCGCCCGTTCTTCGTCATTGATGTCGTTGTTGTCCGTACGTTGCTGTAAGTACGATAACGACTATAAAGATATGTGAAAATTGGTTTGGAGGATTATAGTGTGCTCATATAGAACCGTATTGAAATTCAAAAACTATAGCTGAAAATGTGAAAAAAAGCTACCATTTTAAACAGTTTCATATATTTAAAACATACTAAATTAGATACAAATTTACAGATCCAATTCTCCGTTTAATGATACTAGCCCCACCTATCTACGATGACAAATAGAAAGAAAAAACTAATTTCTACCCCTGAATCCGAAAAAAAAAATAATATTCGTAGAGCTACGCGATCCAGCAGGGCCGAGTCACCGATAAGAGCGTAGTAAGTAAAGGCTCCTTCACATAAGTACGGTTTTGATTCCCTTTAGGGCCTAAACACTCACACGAATAATGCGAGTGAAAACCATTTTAACATATACACACTTATGACACTCGCTAGATCCTAGCCGACGCGACGAGACGTCAAGAAATTAATGATATACTCAAATAAGAGGTTAACAAAACCTGTGTAACAACTGTTTTAAACAAATTTAACCTTTTGGGTACGATTCGTTTAAGTACCTAATAATGTACGTTTACTATAGGGCCCACGAAACCAAATTTGAGTATTACATTTGAAGGATCTATTTGTATTATAGTTATATGATGTGTCTGGATACGTCATGATGAATCCCGTCAACTTGTTTTTCATATCTGCTTCAGTTGATCTGTAACGCTCTGAGGATGGGTCTACATAAAAACAGTGAAACAATCATAACAATACAGTCCTAGTTTTTGTTGTTAATGGATAAATTGATTTCCTTATAGTTAATCACGACAGTGTTTCTCACTGTGACATTTGATACTGTTTCTTGTTGATTTGTGTTTGTGTATTGACGAGTGAAATATTTACTGCACAGTTGGTCCACAGTGTATTTAATACTTTCCTTGGCGTATTCTTGGTGTAACTGTAGTCCCATTTAATATCAATAAAAGCACAATAAACTCCTGAGGGAACATTTAGTCCCATTTCTAAAAAGGCAATCTTCGTCCTTCCCTAGTGTTGATATTTACAAAGTGAATTCTTTGACAAAATAATATGTTTTACTTCATATTTAGGACGATTTATAACTAATTTAATTTCATCAATATTACACACGGGTTTTATCAAACTTCAAATGAAAGTACAAAAATAATTTTAGAAGTACTTACTTATTTTGAATTTCTTCTCTATTTGTAATCATACTTGTTCTCTATGATAGACTGTTTATAAACAACGGGAGTTCTTTATTCATCGTGATGACCTTACATGCGCTGTGCGCTTGTGCAGACGTTATTGTGAGAGTCATTCTTCATTCATATGCCGGCACTTTAGTCGTGGCAACTTCGCGACAGATTACAGATGTCACCTAATTAGACATGCTCAAATTTAATGTTTTGAAACAAATTGACGGCATAGGAAGAAAAAATAGTATAATTTTTCAATAAGATGGACCCTCACCCCATTTAATTAATGTGTCACAAGTTTTCAATAAGTTTCCAGTCTTTGGATTTAAAAGAATGGTAGTTTTTTGTGACTACTAAAAATCCCCAGTCTGATCCTTATATAGGTTTCCTTCTAGCGTTACGTTAAGAACATTGCCCTCTCTGAGAAAATCCGGAATTTACGCTATTAAGCGAGAAAATCACTCTGACTGTTACTCTTGGTATAATCGGGTGTACCTAGAGGGATATCGCCTAGATATCTGCCGAGGAGTGGAAGTTGCTTATATTAAAACTTACTAGGTTATGTAAAAAAAACTGTATTATTTTCTGTATCTTTTGGCATAAAAATTAATTATTTATTTATCTTAGTTATTTTACAAAAATCACGAACAACATTTTCGATGACGCTGTATATGCCATGAACTGAAACCACCCATAATAAATTTTCTTATCAATATAAAAAAAATAATTCCCCTTAAATAACACTATCTAGATATTTATCGTTTAAACAAACTACAATGTACTTGAATCACAAGAAGCATTCCCCATCAGTTAGATCAGCTATAATGAGGAAAGCTTGCGTTTTAAAGTGCCTTTTCATTGCGTCTGATAAAAAAAGTTTTATATTTATTGTTACAGATTGTTCTGTTGAATACTATCTCCTCCGGTGCTGCTCATAAAACATGTTAAAAAACAGTTTTTATATTTTTAAAGTTAAACAAATCTTACTGTTATCAAAATTAAACTTACATGCGAGTTTAAAACTTTAAATAAAAGAAACTTTTTTTTTTTTCATGTAACATTTGAAAACCATTTTTCGTTATCGACATCTAAAATTCACTATTTGTTGTGAAAGCAAAATAAGATATGATTATGCGATAAATTTCATAAGTTTAAATATTACTAACTTCTTTAAAATCGTATGAATAGAGTCAGTGTTCGTTCTATGTTAAAAGACTATTAAACTAACAATAATTGTATGTTTGCATGTTTTATTTTCAAACGGGCCGAGGAGTTTTGACGAAATGTTGTAATCGTTGTTGGGCATTAGTTTGCTATAAACGTCAGTTTCGACTTTGTGAAATTCATTTTGAGTTTAAAGACGCGTCGCTAAATAAATTTACACTTTAAGCAATCAATTCCTCTAAGGCCAACTAAACGATGTATGTTCGATTATTTATCTTCTAATAAAATAAATTGAAAGGTTATATTTTTATCTAGGATTTAAAAAATCTAGTTACAAAGATTCAACGTTGCTTGGGGTCAAAACTAAATAATATAATACCGGGATTAGCCTAACCCAAGACAGAGTTAACTACTGAAAACTTGTTCACCCATCCACTTTGAGGTCTATATACCCTTACTCCCTTCATACTAATAACCACTCTAGCTGAACAGCTATTAATGCGTTAATTATAATAAACTATTCTGGAGGACATACATTCAATTATAAAAAGTGACAGCACAAAACTCAAATTAAACTATGAGCAGTCAAAGCTATAGCCCTGTTGCTATATCACCCATTTAAATGCATATATTCCACGGAGCGACACAATGTTCAGGGCTAGAGGAGAATATCAGGAACTCTATTAGCCAAAACTTAACCAGACATAATGATTTAGGAACCCTGCATTAAAATGAATACACTAAATTAATTGAGAGACTCTGTCGAGTCGTTTCGAGCAGTTCCGCACAGCACTATCTACTCTTACGAATGTCTGTTTCATCCCTCATGCGCCTTCCGTCTCAATCAGAAGATCAGCTCATCCCCAGCCTCCTAGATACTTGTGATCCCGATTACAATCCGGATCGCAACCACAATAGGAGTCCTAGTGATTGTTCGTCAGAACAAGTAACAAAGTACTATTAAAAGAATGAAACTTTACTATAAATATTCCATCGCCCCTCTCCCCTTTTTTCTATTTTAAATTTTCTTGGCCAGCCACTGCGCATATGTAAGAAAAGCTTTCGTGTTATCGTGGACAGAATTTAGAGTTTCTAAATAAATAAATTTAAAGAGAGTAAATAGTTTGACCATTTCACGCAATATTTGGTGAGGCGCGCTATAATTCGGCGAACATTGTGTCTTAGTGATAGAGAAATTATTATTTTTAATTTGTGACCTGGACGTTTTTACGTGAAATTAAATAGTTTTGTTAACGTTTCTCATATTTACAGTGAGGTATTGAGGCAATACTGTATGTAAATTAATTTATCACCATTATGTTTTGTGTTGGAAAGATAAAATATTTTTTCGAAAGTTATAAATGTATTGCAAATCATGACTGGTTAGTTATCTTTGTCACCTTCAGTAGCTCACTTAAAAGTACCAGCTTGGTGTGGTGGACCTACCTGGATTTACACCTTTTTTTCAAGTAGTTTTGGGTTAGGTCCCTCTCTTTCATCTTTCATATCCGGTCTCTCTAGATCAACTCCTGTCCTTTTCTGATCCTCTGGCTCTTAGAGTACTAGATGGCTAGTTATCTTTATTTTATGTTGTTTCTTCATTTTTTTTTCTAAGGTGATGATGACCGAGAGGTTTTTCGCCTTTAAACAACAACAACAAGGAAAATGTTATCTTTGTTTTGATGTTCATTCTTCGTTAATGTTTCTCTGATTCGTCGTTTTATTAGATTTACTTTTACAATGTTTGAAAATAACAAAATATTTAACAAAGTTATTCCCTCAGATTTCCAGGCACTTTGTGTAAACACAACTTAATACAAAGCCGAACTCTACGCCTCGACTTGTTGCAATTAAAAAGTTAGATAAGTCATTAAAATTAATTGCAAAGTATTTTATTAGACTGTGGTGAAGAAATATTTATAAACTGTTCTTTTTCAAAGTAGATTTAATTACAATTTTATGATGTACATTTAGTAAAAATGTTTTCAATAATTGAATCTTTTATCATGGAAATAAAAATGGGTAAACTGAACTTTAATCACGTTGTATATGATGTGTGTTAGGTTGAAAAAATTAAAAATTCACATTTATTGACGTTTATAAGTTAAGTAGTGGATGAAATTCCGAGATTGAAACAAATCTGTGTATAAAAATTAATCTGTATAATTGCCAGAATCACACTTACACTTATTGTTCACTGACAAATATAAAAACTTGAAACATTCTGTTTAGGAATACAAATTGTTTCTCCTAAAACAAATTAGTCTTCCCGAAACGACAGGTTAAAATAAACCACTAAGTATGAGTAAAGCACTATTATAAAATTTCTCAATTTCATTTCTACCTATTTCAGTAAAACTTTCGTAATAGTAATTAAAACTTTGTTTCTAATATTATGTCCAACTGTATTGTACACAGAGGAAAACTAGCTTCTCTCAACAAAATGCCTTGAGCTCAGTGGAATTCTCTGTTAAAGGAAATAACGTTGTCAGCGTTTACTGTAAAAGTAATGAAAGTTAGTTTATATAAAGTTTGTCACCGGAAGTTAACTTCTAAACTTTGACTTCAGACTTCAACTGATAAGACCCTTGTTTCCGAGAACAACGTTCTTAGTTTGTCATATTTTATTTCAAAACGTTTTAACATAAAATCCTGTCTTAAATTTATTATATTTTATTGAAAACCCCTTTAACAGTTATTGATTTTCGTTGAAGAGAAATATTACCCCCACCCTTTAACTTTGTTATTAATTAAAAAATAGCTAAACAAGGTTCGCAGTAGTCTTCTTTATAGTGATGAGCTGCTTCTATGAGCGATTTCAATTTTGAATTTAAGGGGTTGTTTGGGCGGTGGGTGAATAAAAAGTGGATATATCGTCACGAGGCTCATCATTTTAAAGTAAATTTTGATGGTTCGATAAAACAAGTTGATGCGGCCATCATAGTACTTACCCAGCCCTATAATACAATTTAATACAAGCAGATCTCTAAATCTAATGCCCAAAAGTTTTTTCGGGCCTTGTAGGAAATGTCAAATTGTATTGGTAGATCAAGGAGTCTTATCCAGTAGGGCAAATTTCCGTAAAATGTACACAGGTTTCCTACACCTCGTAATTGTGTATATCTCTAATTTCGCTAAGTCAACGCCTTGTAGATGTGTATATAGTCACCACTCGTATACCTTTGTGTCAGTATGTCGAACCTATAGGGCTTCGAGAAGGACAGATCTCGTAACTGTCGCATATCATATTTTTTTGGTTATAAATGTTGGTACTATTGTATAAAAAATTGAAATGCGTTTTTTTAATCTTTTTCTTATTTAGTGTGTTATAAGTGGAATACCACATCAGATATGAACAATGACTATTTAAAAAAGGCCACCATTTTGACAGTTTCAATTTAATTTTTCTGACTTTTAATAGTGGTCTTAATTTAGGCCACACTATACTAAATGTCGTGTTTCTATTTTAATTTACTTTATTCTTATGTACAGGCGACAACGACGACGGACGGAAAGCCTGTTGAAAATATTTTTATCCAACGATTGAACCACGTTTACAAAAATGACGGTCGTTAACGTGTTTGTGCTAAGATACTTATCAACTTAACTTTATTTTTATTTAAGAATCTTCTCAAATAAAAAAAGGTAACCTCTATAAGTCCTTAGGGTTCTCAGGTGGGGTGGGGACGACTCAACAATATTAATAGGATCTATGGTTTCTTATTACTTTATTTTAAATGTCTTTATGAAATAAATAAGTGACATGTAAAATAAATAGTGGGAAAACATTGGACGATTATACCACTTAACTGTGGTTATGTATAATAAATTTAATTTTTCATTCAATATAATTCACTCACAATAATTACGGTTCTCAACCTTACTGTTAAATCACTTAATTTTGGCTGGATTGTATATTGGAATATTTTACATTGTATTATTCTCAATATGTCATTAATTTGCTCTCTGTATAAAAACCAATTTTTAATTTTTGCTTGAAAAAAAAAAAAGAACACTTGTACAATTTCTAATAAAATAGGTTAACATTAATACACTATGGATCCAAACAAGTTACTGTACCATCTATTAAATAGACCTTGTGTATACAACCTATCATCCTTAGAATCTATTGACATAGGTTCAAAAGTAATTTTGAAAATATTTTATCAAACGTTTCACATAAAGCTAACCTTCATATGAAATACATGAAGAAAGCGTGATTAATTCGCGTATAATTATAGATAATATACAGTGTGCTTCTAAAATATGCCCTAACTTCCAAAAGTGATTCAGAGCAACCAAAAAAAAAAAAAGAAAGAAAAAAGTTCTTGTAACCTAATGTCCGAAGGCGATTCGTTATTATCCGTTGCCTATTTTGTGTTTTTTTTTTTTTTTTTTTTTTTTTTTTTTTTTTAATAACGATTAAATTTAGAGTTGAAATATGTATACACATTTTTGCTATGCTTTGTTAAGCAGTATGCTAAGATCAAACTTTTATAAATTTTCAAATTTTGCAATGTTAATTGTATTAGAAATACAGATATTCAATATTAAAAACTCGAAACGGCAGCTATTTTGACAATTTGTAAGATTAGGGTTTTGATTCTTCGTATACTGGTAAAAGAAGCACGAAAAAATGTGTATAACAATTTCGTCTTGAAATCTTATTTATTAATTTTTAATTTTCATTATTTTTTCCAAAAAAAACCCCCAACTGATGGATAAAGAAGCTTTGTCTGACAAATGTTTATAAGAAAATTTGTCTTTATTTTGATGGCTGAAGTAAGGGTACATATTTTTGAAACACCCTCTATGGCGACAAATAATACGATTTGTTTTTGTGTATGTACGTGAGAGAAACTACGACTATTATTATTAGCATAATATAAATTATTTGTTACTAGAAGGTAGAGTAACGCAATATATCGGATATTTCAACGTTAATTTCAATTAGGTTAATGCAGGCATTGTAATTACTAGCTAATGCATGATACAGGTTATCTGAGCCCAAGGCAAGCCGATACATAATGAAGGATCAATAATACAGACGAGATAAAAACTAAAATGTTTTACATGTTTTCATGATCATAAAGAGCGTATTAATTTAATGTCTTAAACACTATTTTTTGCTTCATAAAGGTTGCATTAAAATACTCAGTCAGGTTAAGCAAATACGTCTGTACGATTTCCGTATGGATCCGAGTGTTGTTGTTTATAAACTTTCAAAATCTACGAATAACTGATGAGATTCGTTGAGATTACAAGAATACAGTAGCCCCCTTGTTGTTTAAAAAGAATAACGGCATGTCGAAAATTATCTTTGTCTACAGTTGTTGACAAAGTGGCATTTTGTTCATTTAAATTAGTTTGCAAAACAGCTGATTTCTCAACAGTTTCACTTTGCCCAATACTTTGCACACTCCGAATGGCAACCGAACAAAACGAAATTTAAGTAAAGTTTATTATTATTGATTTATAATATACAGGAAATGTCCCGTATGTAGGTTAGATTAATTCTTACATGTAAAATAACATAAATAAACAACAAAACAACGTTTTAAAGTTGAAAAAGGAAGTAATTATTCATGAAGATGATTGACAGTGTATGTACAAGGAGAGTATTTTTCGTTTGCCGAGTTTTGAAGTTGGCGATACTGTTTCCTGAACAATACACCTAAGTTATTTGTAATATTCATAAATAACCTCAGTTTTGACGTGAGAACTTCTACTCAGTGTTGATGTGTTGTTTAGCACTACTGCTATATTTTGTGTAGTTAGTTTTAAAATATGGACAGTTCAGATTTTAAAATAGTCTGAAAAATAAGAAAAATGCGGATATTAAAGATCGAATTATAATTGATTGTTTGTTTGAACACTATTGTATTAAATTATTGTTTTATTAAATTGTGTTACTGCTGAAGTATGTTTATTATTTGTCACAAAATAACAACTGTAGACAAAGTATAATGTGTAATTCGTGAGCAAAGTGTCTTTTTTAAACTCGATAAAATTGACGCACTCGGCAAGTCTCGTGCGTCAACATTTTTCTCTCGTTTAAAAAAGAGCCACTTTGCTCACTAGTTGCACAAATAACTATTTCGAAATACTGATTCAAAAACAGCTGTTTTCAATGCATGCATTGAGATGCTAAAGTTATTCTTTTTAGTCCTAGGACGTAAAACATCAGCTAAGGTCACACTGTCTTTTAGTGTGTTTAATTTCCTCTGTTAGGAATCAGATTTCCTGGAGTCGGGTTCTAACGAAATAATTTAGACAAGAAAATGATTTAGTACTAAGAATGCTTGTATTGGCGATCTGGGTTTCTCTCTAGTAACTTATCGACTCTAATACCAATTACTACATAAATACTATAAGACACGACATAGGATAGGGAAATAGTCTACGCTTTACGGGTACTGTTCGTCACAAGTTTGACACACAGCTATCAGAAAGCGCTAGCAGCAGGTGCTTGACTGTACGCATCCCACTTGGTTGAGACTGTACAACTGTTGACCTCTCTCTCACAAACCTTCTCACTTACTTCCATCAGCATAGTCAGTGTTGTCAGTTCGTGCGCTGAGATAAGCGATTCTCGACCTTCCCTCTCATCTCTGGTCCCATATGTGGCATCAGTGCGTTTTCTCTTACCCGCCTGAAACATTGTTTGACCGTAGAGCCACCTAGCGCCAGTCACATCAACTTCAGATTCTCTAGCAGAGCGACCTAGCGGGTATTGGACAACTCAAGAATAAGCGTAGAATATTTAACATGGCCATGTCGTGTCTTATAGTATTTATGTAGTCATTGCTAATACTAATAAAATATCTTCTATAAATTATTAACCCATTCATATAAAATCTCTCCTATTGATCATTAATGTAGCCTAATACATATAACATATTAGATAAATATAACATAAATAATGTATTTATATTATAAATATTCTAATCTTTCGATCCAGAACTATCTCAATGATT
The DNA here is from genome assembly GCA_963513935.1 of Aphrophora alni. Classification (NCBI taxonomy): domain Eukaryota; kingdom Metazoa; phylum Arthropoda; class Insecta; order Hemiptera; family Aphrophoridae; genus Aphrophora; species Aphrophora alni. Next base: position 156,794,392 of record OY740765.1, on the reverse strand, counting down.
ATGACATATTTACTAAATCAATACAAAGATTTACTAAATTACTTTACACATGAAGTTTGCTCACTTCCTTAGTAGCGAATTCTCTTCAACAAACAATCTAATCACGTGACAGCACTCGGGTCACGTTCTCTCGTCCGGCAGAGTCTCCGCCTGGTTCACTCTCTCCATTAATCAACTAACCACCCGGCAAACCCGTGCCCCCCCCCCCCCTATTCGTCGATAACTCCCTGCTGAGTCTGTCCTCGATTTTCTACCAATCTCGGCATAATATTTGTTGGTCATTTGTGACGCGTTAGGAGGTTGCAAGCTAAGCAATTACCTAACTTTTTTGTACCCTTGCATAATAATTGTTTATGTTCTGATATCTATTGAATGAATTTAAAATATTTGTCCATTACTTTTCAACTTAACTAAATTTTAAATCTTAAGTTAACCTTCTATCCTATATCCTAACACCTCCCTAATAAGAATTTCAATAACAAGTTCTTCAAACATTGTTGTTTCACAATGTTATTGTCTTTAATAAAGTTACTGTTATCTCACTGACAGTAATGTTAATAACTTATCAGGCGACGTCGCATATCAAAGTTGATGATATTACTATTTTCTATGGATGTCAAACTTGGGGCTCATATGTAAACTACATAGGAGTTTGGAGACAGAACAGTATAAGATGATATAGAACATGTTAAGTGTAAAAGACAGCAGAGGGTGGCTGAAACATAAAAAGAGGGTATGGCCTTTCAAAGAAAGCTGGACAAGTGGCCAGATTAAAGGGCCAGCTCTGGACCAAAATGTGTAGAAGATGGATTCGCTGCGACAAGCGGAAAAAAAAGGAAGAACAGCTCTCAGGTGTAGGGATGAAATAATGAAGAAAGTGGGTGATCAATAGTATTTACAAGCAAGAAAATAGGTATTATCGTTGGGTGTTTTGAAAAGACAATACAGATTTTGAAATGACTAACTGAGTTCAATGGTTTTTAAGTATGACAATCATTATTCCAGCATCAAATAATGCAATTGGATTTTTTTTTTTTTTTATAATTTAAAAGTTTATCTATTTGTAGAAAATATTTATATAAGTTATGTAAATAAAATAAATGTCCAGTGTAAATACTTAGATATCTTACTAAGATTAGAATATCTTACAAAGATTAGTAGATATGTAAGTTTAGATTTAGTTTATAAGCAAGACCCTCCGATGATGATAACCATGTTATCGAAATGTACATCAGGGCATTTAGTGGAAATAATAAATAAAGAACAATTAATCAGATAATCGTGTTTCATTTTAAAGTTTCTAGTGATTGTGGTTAGGGGCAAATTCGAATCACCATTGTGAATTTCACCACAGTACTCAACAAGATTGTATTATAACAATATAATTGCCTTTACTAAATTTATTGTTACCTCATCGAATGTGGTGTTATTGCCTTATCAGACAAGTCAATAGTTCCCTCTTGTGTCAAAGTTGATATTTACATTTCCTACAGAAAGCTACACACATAATGTTATCACTTTTCCAACTGACGTAACTTGTATTGTTATTAATTGTCATAAGACTCTTCATGGCACAAAACATTTGGATGAGGTTTATAAGCAATACGTAGTTATTTAACCTAGTTTGTTACAAGAAACAAAGAGGTACTGACATCCCTTTTCTACCTATATGTATTTAATTTATTTGTAGAAATATAAAACACGGTTAAAATACTTTATATTACCGTTTATTTTGTGTTAAAGCACAATTGTACCTAAAATATAGTTTAAAAAGAGAATTACAAAAATCTATAAACAAATGTATCACCTGTTGTATTACACATTATCATTATTAATTTAATTATTTAATTGTCAAATATTTTGCGGTCTAGAATTTGCGTTCTTAATATCAGATTGCCTCTTCTTCTTTTAAAATATCAAAATTAAGAAGTACGAAAACTATAAATATTTAATGTCAGTCAATATATGTAATTTATCAACTTTCACGTAAAAAATTGTCCTAAGATGCAGAAAAAATATTAATGGAGAATATCGAACAGATCTACAATAGATCAACTGCTCACGGTTAAACAAATTCTGGAGAAATCATTTTGGTTTGAGAGGGATATATAGACTATATATATATATATATATATATATATATATATATATATATATATCAATTATGTGTAGATTTCCCACAGGAATATGACAGTTTTTTGTTGTTTATAAGTATTTTAAAAAGCTCTCTGTCATCATCGTCACAAAGAAGAAGTAAAGATCATGAAATAAAAATTTAGACCTCGAATACTGTAATAACGTCAAGTTTGACGAGAACAAGTGTTGGTCAAGAAAACGTGTGAAAGAGAGGAACATAACCAAAGAACGCAAGAAAAAAGTGTAGATCCAGCTAGAACTCTCGGAAGAGCTACGCCCGTACTCAATATAAGTTAACCCTTGTAGGTGGAATATATTATTTACAAACAAATTATAACATGTTGTTGGTAATTAATACACTCCACCTTGTTAGGAATGCTGGCTCTGTGTAAATACAGAACGAACTCGCCTAACCATGTGACATGATTCAGGGTCTAAAACAGGACGACGGTCAGGCCCTCATTTAACCTGCTGAGTCTAGAATATGCAATCCATAAAAAAGCCATCTAAACTGGAATGAGGATGGATTTGTTAAACCATATTTTTAAAATCTATTTGTACTTTTAACGAAAGTATTTAAGATAAACCAAAATATAAATTGTTAAATGTTCTCAATTTATTTTCTATACAAATAAATTTAGTACAGAAATATTTTAATATTTTTGAAGACACATATTCATTCTAACCAATAACCAATAAATTTCAAATTCTTCTTTTTATCTACGAGACGGATAATATAAAAATTTTTGTAGATGATTTATATTTCATTTTCAACAACTTCAATAATATCCAAATTGTTATAGTAGGCCTACATACTGGGCGTTCAAAAAGTCTGGAAACCCCTTAATATTTATTTTATTAATAAACGCAGAACAATGAAACTCTAGGATTACGTCCTCATAATAGTTACTGACTTTTTGGTAATTTTAGCTATCTTTTTTCGCTTTGGTGGGACGTCCTGTGGAGGAAGTTTAAAAAATCTTAAATGTAAGCATAGGTCGAATTATACATCATTTTAAAGGTCTTTGTTAGAGGAACACATTGCCGCAATCCCGAATGAAAAAGGACCATTCGTTTGGAAATGACAGCCTCTTAAAGTTTGTTAACTTTACGTTGCGGAGATTAAGAGGCAGAAGTGAATACTCAACCGTGTTGGTTATGTTAGTGTTTTAGCTTTGAAAATTTCATAGCTGGAGAATTTCCTATCCCTCCACACTTCAGCTGTTAAATTCTCATAGCTAAAACACTAACATAACCAACACGGTTGAGTATTCAATTCTGCCTCTTAATCTCCGCAACGTAAAGTTATCAAACTTTAAGAGGCTACCATTTCCAATCGTAAATTCCTTTTTCATTCGGGATTGCGGCAATGTGTTCCACTAACAAAGACCTTTAAAATGAGGTATAATTTGACGTATGCCCTCATTTAAGATTTTTTAGACTTCCTCCACAGGACGTCCCCCCAAAGCGAAAAAAGATAGCTAAAATGACCAAAAAGTCAGTAACTACAGTGCGGACGTAATCCTAGAATTTCATTGTTCTGCGTTTATTAATAAAATTACTATTAAGGGGTTTCCAGACTTTTTGAACACCCGGTATATGTAGCCGTAATTCTAAACTATACAACCAGAATTCGCTGCTAATCGTTATTCTACAATTTTACACACAATACTGGGTCAACACCTTAACTTTTTTGCATCTCCACGGGAATTAAACACAGAACCTTACAGAGACAAAATGAAAACGCTAGAATATACGTATTATGTATATACAGGTTGATCATTATATCTTTGTCGCCATTGGTATCTCGTAAACTTTTGAGTTGCCGAAAAACCTTCCATACTTTTTCTTGGTAATTAAAATTTCCTTTTACAAACTTTAAAAAAAAAAATGGTTGTCATTAACCAATAAAGCGGGCAACTTCAAAATTCGTTAGATATTTACAGTTTTTCATGATTCTACATAAAATTATGAGGAATTTTTATTCTTTGTAATTTGTTGATAAACCCACTAGTTTAAGAGTTATTCTAAAGAATACAGTTTTACTTCAACACACAAATACCTATAAACATCCATTTAGGAAACTATCTGTTGTGATCTCAACAATGTAGCCCTTTTAACGGCTGATCAAATTTGCTACCATACGATTTTTCTTTGTCTATTTAATTCCTGATTTTTTATCAGTTCCTCAAATTAATTTATTTTACGTTTAGTCCTGTGTTGGTGTTTACACTTTTTATACTATGTCCAATTAAAATTAAAATTATATTAAACAATGGGAAGTACGAAAAATAGCCTATCAATAATGCATCTCACATGATTTTTTTCTAAACTTCTAAGGCACCTATAACTACTAAGCGAATGGAATTATCAAAAAGTTACAATGATTTTAAAAAAACCTTATAATTTTGTGTAAAATCAGGAAACACCATAAAATATAGGGAGATATACAAGAAATTTTAAAGTTTGCAGCCATATTTTTTATTGGCGGCCATTTTTTTTAAGTTTGCAAAACGGATTTTTAATTATGTAGAACAAAAACTCGAACACAAGATCTCACAAAAACTACGTTTATTCAATCAAACGCGTTTCAACGACAAAATCGCCATCCTCAGTGATACATAGCTACAATAACAAAACTATAACTAAACTAGCACTGCGCCAACCCCCGTATTTATGGGATTTTTAATTACCATGAAAAAGTAATGAAGGTTCCTCATTTAAACTATTTCAAGAGATAAATAGATTACAAGATTCCAATGGTGGCAAAGATAAAATTATCACCCTGTATATCTGTTTACATACATTGAAAATAGTAAAAATGGCATCGCTCTCTAATATAGGAAAGATATATACAGTGTGAGTCAAAATTAAGGATACACCCTGTTAAATTTTAAATGGATAAAGGTAGAAAAATGAAACTTAGAACGCCTTTCTAGGAAATAAAAGTGAACGTTTTAGTCACTATTACAACTTTGCTCATTTCCCCAAAATGGGATTTTTGGGGGCAGCTCAAAATTTTTAAATATAAAGACCCATTAAGTGACACCTCATTTTAAAGTCCTTGAATAAAGAAGAAGAACAGTGGAAACCAGAGCTTTCTATCTCAACCCAGTACAAAATGGCAGCTCATTGAAATTAGGTAAAACTTCATTGAGGCATAATATGAACATCCACATTCAGGTGGTAAATAACCCCAATAGACAACCAATGAGCTGCCATTTTGTACTGGGTTGAGATAGAAAGCTCTGGTTTCCACTGTCCTTCTTCTTTAATTAAGGACTTTAAAATGAGGTGTCACTTAATGGGTCTTTATATTTAAAAATTTTGAGCTGCCCCCCAAAAATCCCATTTTGGGGAAATGAGCAAAGTTGTAATAGTGACTAAAACGTTCACTTTTATTTCCTAGAAAGGTGTCCTGACTTTCATTTTTCTATCTTTATCCATTTAAAATTTAACAGGGTGTATCCTTAATTTTGACTCACAGGTGCCTCAATGAAGTTTTACCTAATTTCAATGAGCTGCCATTTTGTACTGGGTTGAGATAGAAAGCTCTAGTTTCCACTGTTCTTCTTCTTTAATCAAGGGCTTTAAAATGAGGTGTCACTGAATGGGTCTTTATATTTAAAAATTTTGAGCTGCCCCCCAAAAATCCCATTTTGGGGAAATGGGCAAAGTTGCAATAGTGGCTAAAAAGTTCACTTTTATTTCCTAGAAAGGTGTTCTGAGTTTCATTTTTCTATCTTTATCCATTTAAAATTTAACAGGGTGTATCCATACTTTTGACTCACACTGTATAATAATTTCATAGCTTAAACATAGATTAAACTGTTTGACGTTTTGTAAAGCAGAATCACTTGGGTTAAGCTGCAAGACGACAATTACTGTGTTTAATGCTGAACCTGTCTTCACGTAAACCCATAAATTGTTCTCTAAACCACAGATAACTGCTTCGTAACCACTATTCCAATACTCTTCTAATTATTTCATCCTTTTTACTGTCGGTTTATGGTTTGGTCTTAACATCCGTAAATTCTAAACCCTTGAGTAGTGTTATAGGGTTTTGGGCTTACTTACCCCAGACACAACTTACGATAGAGAAAGTCACGTGATGGTCAAATATCGCTGTAGTTCCGTGAAATATTAAATTTAAATTCTCCTGAGCACAATTTTGTTTTCTTTCTATTTTTCTAAATGTTTGTTGTTTGGTTTTTCAGCGCTTTACAGCCAAAAGGACTAAACTTATTTTGATACATTATGATTTAAAGGTATATATAATTAGAAGTGAATCCAATTTAATAATTAAACAACAAAAAGTTCGAAAAGGATGTTCCCGTAGACTTTTTGTTTATTTACATCAAAACATCAACAATCAACTTACTACAGTTATTAAAAAAGTTTTAAAATGGAGTGATGTGATACTGCATTGAAGAGTTCATTATACTATTGAACTTGAATGATTAGTCTGTTTAGATTTTTGTATTCATAGAATGGGTATTCTTCTCTCTCTCTCTCTCTCTCTCTCTCTCTCTCTCTCTCTCTCTCTCTCTCTCTCTCTCTCTCCTCTCTCCCTCCCTCTCTCCCCCTCTCTCCCTCCCTCTCTCTCTCTCTCTCTCTCTCTCTCTCTCTCTCTCTCTCTCTCTCTCTCTCTCTCTCTCTCTCTCTCTCTCTCTCTCTCTCTCTCTCTCTCTCTCTCTCTCTCTCTCTCTCTCTCTCTCTCTCTCTCTCTCTCTCTCTCTCTCTCTCTCTCGCTGACTGTCTTTCTTTTTCTTCGCTATAAAAGTCAACGATCCCTTTAGGGGAAATTAAGAGTGTGCACAAAAACCCGACTCCTTAGGAGCAGAAACGTAAGGAAATCAAAGTCATGCCCACAAAGCCCTGCTTATATACGAACGCAAATATGCTAAAATTACAGATATACAAAGCACGATTTTTACTCGGGCGAAGTCACGAGAAAATTAAATGTACGCATACAAAGCCCGGCTTTCCCAATGACGAAGTCATGGGAACAGTTAGTTTTTAATTAAACAAAATTAATAAAGATGTACTTGGACTTTTTTTAATTAACTGTACATTATATAACTTATTTTTCATTGCAATCTGTATTGGAATAGAACTGTTATTACAACTTCATAACTTTCTTTATATTTAAGAATAGCGTAGTTCGAACTTAACTGCCACAACAAGATATGTATTCATGGATTTAATAAGACCAAGAGATTGAATTTAAAATGCAAATTTTGCTTCTTTACGTTTTCTTAATGGAAAGTAAACTAAAGTCGCGTCCCCTTATCTAGATCCAAGTTTTCCAGACGATATTCTTAAGTTTCAAATTATTCAGACTTTCAAAAAGAAATTGCACAAAATAAAATCATAACAAAATCCCTGTTTTTTTTTTATTATTATTAAAGTTAAACCTGTAACAGCTTAAAGATCCTCAGGCTGCGTGTACATACTGTCCGAGAAGTAAGGTGCTAACCTTTTTATATAAATAAAATTTAAAATAATACAACAAAATTCATTCAAGACGTCATTTAAGATTGATTTGCACTTTTTTTACTGACAACTATCGAACTCACATGTTTAACGAATAACCACTTTGATTAGTATTTCGACTGTGTAAAAGGTCGTGTAATGTTTTACAGTTTATTTAACTCTCCGCTCTCCAAATAATTCCATACCTCCATAACCCTAAATATAAAATATCTTGAAAAACCGCCCTGCTTCAATCAAAGTATAGAATTGCAGTACCGAAAGCAAATATTTGTAACAGAAGAGTTATTTATCGGTATGTGGAGTGTACGGTGGAGTACTTATAAAAATTAACACAAATATTCAAACTTTTTAATTACAGCTACATTTATGTCTTATGATTTCAGCAATAGCAGCAACATTGCATGTGTCAAACTTGGAATTTAAGTTGCGTGTATAAAGTTCATGAGGCTGACATTTGGATAGCGTGAGAAACGAATTTCTGTTTTTTTAATCTCTTTTATATTATATATACTTAAAGACGATGGTGAAATATCAAAAGTTAATTATTATAAACAAGATATTTCAAACAGTTAGAAACATTAGAAAGCTTTCAGCGTTTTATCTAAAAGGAAATGTTTCACTTCCAGTATACGCCGATTTGTACACTAAACAGTAGTGCTTACAAGTTTTAGAAAATAATTTTAAATAAATTATAAAAATCTTTACTTTTACCTAGAAGAATTTAGATTAGCCTATAATAGTTTAGGCAAAATTAGATCGGAATTGGGAAAAAATTGCGTATCGATATAATTTGGATTTTTGAAAGTATTCTGGCAGTAATAGAAATAATTAAATGATTTGTTAGTGTTAATAATAAAGGAGATTTTGAACACGTAGTTTAATAGTGTAAACAGGTAACTATTATGTTGTTACCTCGGGATTAATCTAAATATTGTTCTTTAAATCATACAGTTGTGTTAGTTTAATATTTTTAATTATGTAGACTAAGTTTAAGGTTATGTTTATTATTATTATTATTATTATTATTATTATTGTTGTTGTTGTTGTTGTTGTTGTTGTTGTTGATGTTGTTGTTGTTGATGTTGTTGTTGTTGTTGTTGTTGTTGTTGTTGATGTTGTTGTTGTTGTTGTTGTTGTTGTTGTTGTTGTTGTTGTGGTTGTTGTTGTTGTTGTTGTTGTTGTTGTTATTATTATTATTATTATTATTATTGAGAATGAATAGCCAGGGTTCAGCGCAGAGCTGCTCTTAGAGTATGCAGTGCTTATCGTTCTGTATCAGAACCGGAAGTATTAGCCATTACAGGAACTATCCCAGTGGATTTGCTAGCACTGGAACGAAAGACTATTTACGAGAGAACACGTAACGCTGAAAGAGCCGGTGAAGTCATCAGCAGATTCAGGATCGCGGACGAAGAAAGGGCTGTGACCATGGACCGGTGGCAACAAAGGTATGATGCGGATTGCCGAGGCAGATGGACTGCACGCCTTTTACCAAATGTGAAAGGTTGGATAGAGAGGAGTCATGGGGAGGTCAACTATTATCTGACCCAACTGCTGTCTGGACACGGTTACTTCCGTTCCTACCTGTTCAAACAAGGAAAAGTAGAAAGCCCTATGTGTCTCGCTTGTGGACAAGCAGTAGACAATGCAGAACACACATTGTTCATATGAAGCCAATGGAGCCTACAAAGAGGAGTACTGAGAGAAAAGATCGGACAATTCACCCCCGAAAACATGGTAGAGCTTATGCTGAAAAAGGAGGATAACTGGGACGCCGTAGCTAAGTACGTGGAGACGATTTTACGGACGAAGAAACAGAACGGTCTGGTTGAGACCAAGCCACGTGAAGCAACAGCAGCATTAGCAGAACAGAGCAAACGCCAATCTGGCGAAGAACAGCCATCTTGAGTAATGTTAACGCGGGTCCAGGATGGAAATCTCAAAGAGGTTTAGACAAAAGAGGAAGGGTTTTAGTGGGTCGTACAGGTGGTACAGCCCCACACACCAGTCGGTCTCGCTGGGCCACTGATGGTGCGGATGCGCATTTCCCCCCCCCCCCCCCCTTCGGATAAAAAAAATATTATTATTGAGAATTGTACCAATTATTTTGTTTCTTGTGAACTTGTCGATAAAGAACAATAAATGACTATTATCATTGTGGAAAGAAAGATTTTGAGGAAAATATTTGGACCTACCTTCAATGACTTTATATGGCGGATAAAAACAAATAGCGCATTTGTATGGGTAATCTGAAATGACCAAAATAGACAAAGGACAGCCACGCAGTTGGCTGGAAAACCTAGGAACAGATGAGTCGAGAGAAGGAAAACGTAAAAGTGATGGAGTGAGAAGGTGAATAAGAGTTGCCCAAGTATGGATGAAGTTTTTAGAAGAGGCTAAGACGCGCCTAGTGCTGAATCTTACTAATTTTGTTCCCTGTTGTTTAAAGGTGAACAAACAAAAAATAATAAGAAAATAGTATAAAATAAAGAAAACTAGCCCTCGAATACTCTAATAGCGAAAGATTCGAAATTGAACAAGAGTTTGTCAAGAAAGACCTAATAGGAAAGTTTAAAAATCTAACCCAAATCTAGATGAAGAAAAGTGTAGATTCAGCTAGGATTTCTCGGGTTTGCTACAACAGTGAGACCCTCTTGGTCATTATAGTGGAAATTCAACACTCCACACAAAGAATGTTCTTAATAAATGTAATAAAGTAGGAAAAGACAAGAAAGACGGTACTTCAGTTGACAAGGAAATTAAATTCCCTTCAAACTTTATGAGAGCTTTTGTCTTGTTTGAATAAGATTGTAATTAGTTAGGCTACCTCAGCATGAGAATTGTTTCGTCTCTGAACATTTTTAAACAAAGTTTTAAATACGCAAATAATAAAATTATTATAGAGAATAAAAAAAGAATTAACTAATTCAAATCATTAAAATGTAATGTTTTATTTATGTAAAAATTGATACAAATTTGAATAATTATCTTGGGTTTTAGTTACACAGTCTGGAGGAATTATAGTGAAAACCATTTAAAATTCTGTATAATTTCTTTTCTAATACTATATGCTCCATTATATTGTTTTCTTTTATAAAAACGCATCTACACTCTTTCAAATCCCAGATGCAATTTTCTTTCATCCCTTCAGCTGACAGATTTCCATAAAGATATTAAGATTTTGCACGCTCTGCGAAAACTTTCATAACCTCATTCTTTTCAGGGTCAAACCTCACTCCTTTATAACACTAGAATTGTAAACCAATGTTTGTAAGCATAAAGCTTCTGTAAGGGAACGCTTACATAACTTTTAAATCATTTTAAAGCTATAATTAATAATAATGAAACATTATTGATATTCTCAAAAGAACAAAACCTTTCCTTTCAGAAGACTAGAGTTTCTAAAACAAAGTTACATTTCACTTAATATAAAATTCACTAAATACAATACTTTACATTACACAATCTTTACAATTACATATTGAAAACTATCTTAGCCAGTAAAGTATTATTTATGTCTTTATAGTCTTCTCATAACACCCAATCATAATAACATATTTTTGTCTTCAAACATTATTCATCGCGCACTTTCTCCACTATTTCATCTTTCCACCTGAGAGTTGGTTTTCCTTCTTATCCCCAGGATACATTTTGACCCAGGCTGGTATTCGAATCTGTCCACACGGCCAGCTGTCTCAAGTTTTTCAACAATCAAGTAATTTTAACTCAACGTAAACCCAAGTTTATATAACGATAAGGATACCGGCTGCTCGCCAGTGTTTCAGTTAGCTTATCAATCAGCTGTTGAGGGACATTGGATTTTGGAGTAAGTCAGTGTAGAGAGTTCGCAGGACAGTGATATTTTCAACGTGAAGTTGGATTTTGATCAAATAAAAGTTGTCTTTTTTTTAAAATTATTATTATAAACATTGTTCGTTTTGTTTTTAATTAAGTTGTGAATCTAGTAAACTGTGTCTTAGTACAGGTTATAATTTAGACAATGTTATTCTAAAGAGTAAAGGATTTATTTTCATTCACGTAATAACTATTAATTCTTTCAATTTCACCCTGGCAAGTTTTGACTTATGGAAAAAAATTTAATGTTTAATTCTGCGAATTGTGTGTGTTTACCGATTTACAGACGTCAGACCACGTGGAGTCTTCTTGGACAATTTTAAACAGGAGCTTTCATCGCTACATACAGGTTTTCCTCCAACATTTATTAATATGAGTTTACGTATTGGGTCTTCTAATTACTATAAATTATTATAGGCAAAAGAAAATAAACATTATAGTTTATTTTAAGTTACATCTCATTTAAAAACAAACAAAATATCGGCTAACCTCAATTAAGGATTTTAAATTTTAAAATGGTTTTTTAGAAATTGTTTCTTCACAAAAAAAATATTTACAAGACATTTTGGTAGGCCTATATTTAATTTTATTAATTAAATTGCATTTTGTAAAGGGTCCTATTTTAACTAGTACTTAATTACTTTTCTCTAGTCTCTAATCAATAACTATTTGTAATTTTTTTGGTGTCGATTAAAAACATTGATTAATTTGTTAAAGTGCATTTAAGCAACTAACTATCTTGATGTATGGTTAAATCTTTGTTTTATTTTTATTACTAGAAGATTTTTTTACTTATTTAGAGAAAAGTTTATCATTTCTAATTTTCAATAAGCATGTTGTTTTTTAATTGTATGGCACGATAGTAGTGTTACGTTGATTTATATTATGGAATACTAATATAATTCTAATTGTAGTAACAACTTCTGAGATTTATTTAAAAAATAAAATTAAAAACTCAAACCTACTAATTTTACCGTTGTTAATACTCAGCTTTCTCGTTGTCTTGGCTACTAATTAATCCATCCCAACAGACAAAAGAAAAACCAAAATCAATTAAGACAACGTGGCACTCAACTTAAGGTATTAATTATCCAGTATTTTTTTTTTTTTTATAATTCTGTTTTTCCTTAATCAGGATAAATTAATCCAGGCTAACAAAATTTAATTATTACTCACACCCCTTCTCCTCTGTAGCTGGCCAACCCCTACAACAGTATGCTCCATTATTATTACGGGTTTGTAATAACTTTCACTTAAAAAAAAAGCGTGATTATCTTTTGTTCTTCAGCATCAGCAACCTTGATATTTTCTTATTGATCACCATTTCTCCCTCTTGACAAAAAACATAGTCCTTATGATCCTATACTGCATTATCTCAAATCTCCTATCTAGTTTATTTGTGAGCGCCCAGGTTTGGCATCCATTCAAGAGTAGATGGACTTACTCGCCTTAGTATCGCCTTCGCTTTCAGTTCATTCACCGAAAGACCAATCATCCTTATATTGTAGGTAACAGGAAGGGATGTATTCATAGGTTTATCCCTTCCTGCCTCATGGCCGGTGTTGTAGAGGTCCGAAATCGAATTTCCAACTAAAAATTTAATTTGTTTACCATTGTAAAAAGCACTACAAAATTTTGAATTCAGACACCAAACACGAATTATTAATTATTATTTTATTGAAAGCAAGTAATGCCCAAAATTATTGATGATATAATTTTTTTTTTTAATTATTAGTTATTGAACAATATTTGAAAATTGACACACTTGCTTACAATTATAAAAAGGATATTAAAACAGAATGTCATTTACATCAATGCATTAATTATCCAGATGTTATTAGAAGTTGCAATTTGATTTCATTTTATTTTCTACGTTACGCAACAACACTTGTATGTCCATGACAGGGTACTTGGGTTGTGGATTCATGACAAGAAGGTTTGTGTGTATGTGACAACCGAAGATTATGATTTGTTGCATTCTATGTCTTGCATTCTACACAATCTATTGTATTCTATACATAGAATGTCTATACATTCTGTTATTAATTATTATATTTGGCATTCTATTGAACTAATAAAACCTGAGATATTTATCAAAAAAGGTCCTTGGCCCACGGTACAAAATATCATTTTCGTATTCCCAGAATAAGTTACAACAATAATATCCTCATTTCAGCAATCAACCAACTTTAACGCGTAATTATAAATTTTATTCGTTTTTGTTAGTAGGAACAGACAAATTGCACCTCTATGGAATCAAGTTGGTTGCGCCTCTCCCAACAAATCATTATCGATATGAACTTTAAATAATAGTTAGAGTAAACTATGTTTATCAAGCAACACTGACTTTGAAAAAGATTTGATATCAAATTTTGAAAAAAAAAAAACATATAATCTTGTTTCACGCATTAAAATTTCATTGAATATTTTCTGAATGTTTAAATGTTTTTGTATCTTTTCAAAATAAATTGGGATAAAAAACTATTTCAAACTTATTAACCATTTACAATAGGACAGGATTTTTCTAATTCCTTGAAATAATCAAAAATATAAAATGACACTAAGCTGTAGTAGGTAGACAATTATAAAATAGCATATTTCATCACTAGGATCAAAAGTGAATTTTTTCTATACAAGCTCAAGGAAAATTAGCGAGGATCGAAAAGCTTCTTTTGGTCCAAGTCATGAACTGTATTTTTCGTTATACTGCAAATAATATTAGAAAACAATTTCACAAAAACTAAAATGTTATATATAACCTATTTACCTTCAATCGATGGTAACAGCTGTTTTATCAGTTATTTACAATCGAGAGTATCGGTTGTTTTTATAGATGCTTTACAATAGTTAATTAATTCGTATAAACGAAGTAACAGCTGATGACCTCGACCTCAGCTGATGTTTTTAGGTACTAGGTACTAAACGAACAACTTTAGCATCTCAATGCATGTATTGAAAACAGCTGTTTTTGAAGTAGTATGACGAAAAATAGTTTATCTGTACAGCACGCGTTTTCATTTACATACTGAAAATTGTTTCTACGAAAACATATATAAAAATGTACAACATATGTGGGTTGCCAACATTACAGAAGTGTAACATTTATTATTCAAAGTTATTAACATTACCATTAAACCAATTGTGCTCTCACATTATCGACCACATCAGTAAAATTAAAAAAGTTCATTACAAAGTTGGTATATTAATGTTGATACAAGTTGATAGTATCTTCAGGTACTTAAAAGCCTTCAAGCGATCCTAATTTTTCGTTTTTCTATGTTTTTAGCAAATGTTTTATTCGTTCTTGAAAATCGAGGGACTGAGTGACATCACATTAAATTCTCATAACATTGCAAGAGTATTTAGTTTGCTTTGTCCCAATGAATGGCGTATGTAACTTTTCACTCGCTTCAAAACTAAAAATGAAAGTTCACCACTACAGTTAGTTACTGCAAACAGACAAACTTTCAGGAATGCAACTTGTATACAAATTATATAACGCTGAATGAGTTTGTTTAATTAATCTTAACTCGATTAAGAGGAGAGACAGGTGCAACTTATTCTAGAATCTAGAACACTGGACAGATGAGCGTTTCCGTTGCATATCGTTATAATATGAGCAAGCGCTTGCACATCTTAATTTATTCTTAGGTGTATTATTAGAAAGACGAGATCGTTGCTCTCAATAAGACCGTCCATTTTTTTCTTTGATGCACAAAAATCTTGCGTTTTCAAAAAGTTTCCTCTAAAACTTTTTCGAATTCATTTTTTTCTCAAAATTTTACGCCCTAGGAACGTGCCTAAAATACCTATTAGGAAATGTTTTACTAATTGATCTACTAACTGATCACTAGTAGTACTAAACTGATCCATGAAACTATTTGTAATCCCAGAACTTATCGAAATGTAAAAATGCATTCGCTGATGTAATAGGCGGGAATTTGTTTATAAAGATCCAAACTATCATTTTTATTAAACACTCATTTAAAATTGTCATAGTACCTATTGTATTTTTCTCGTTGTTTAAAAGCAAAAACGTTCTCTGTCATCGTCTTATAATAAAAATAAAAATACTTGATTACTCAATAGCGTCTGGATTATAAGAGAGGAGTTGAACAAGAAAAAACTTATAGGAAAGATGAAAAAGAGGCAACTAACCAAAAACTACGTGAAATAGTGGAGATATAGCTAGGTCCCTCGTAATTTCCACCCCCATACTCACTATAATAAGCCCCTAAGGGGACAGATTGGAAAACTATCAATTTAGTTGAGGTAGTTGAAAACAGTCAATCAATGTAAGATTATCTGATCTTCGAATTATAAATTGGTGTTTTCATCCAATAAAGTTAGTTATGGACCTTAAACTTTTTCTATATTTTAACAAGCACGCCTATATTTTAAAACTAAAATATTTCCGTTTAGATTTTATATGATACATTCAGATTATATTCCAAACTTATAAAGTAAAGAAATAATAATTAATCAAATGCTGCATTAAACGTTGTATAGGCTACAAAATATTTTAAAAAGAAATAATAATTAATCAAATGCTGCATTAAACGTTGAATAGGCTACAAATATTTTAAAAAGAAATAATTCTCAACTGACGTAACTAATTACAATCCTATTCAAACAAGACAAGATGAGAATTCATAAGTTGGAAATTTAATATTCTTGTCAACTGAAATATCACCTTTCTTGTCTTTTCCTACTATATAACATTTATTACAAACTTATCTTAGCAACAACAACTTCGCGTCGAGTGTTAAAGTTCCACTGAACTGAAACCCTAATGATCTCACTCCCCTGTCAGTACTTTAAAATTGTCTTCACGTCACCTAAAGGTATGAAATATAGTTTTAAAAAAGAAAGCTTTATAAAACTGATTATGTCTTAAAAGAACCAATTTAATTCTTCGGACTGTTCACTGTGTTTCAAGTCTCCACTAACTTGACATCCAGCAATAAATTTGTAGCTGTATCACATAATTTTTTTAACATATTGTAAATTCGTCGTTTAGCTTATTTAGTAGGAGTTGTTTGGCACATGTTGATGAGAGTTCTTTGTTTATGTTATCCCTTGGTAATCCGCATATATTATGTTTTAATCCAATTCCATTCAGAATTATCTTCTAGCTCTATTACTTGTATATCATTGTTTGATTTTATTATGAGTATTTTGAAGAACTAAGTTTGCATGCCACAGTAGTGGGATTGGTTTATGTATAACTTATAGGTTTGATAATTATTAATATTGACATTTTTGATTGAAATTGGAATTTTTACAAAGATTTCCTCGTATGAGAAGAAGAATTTGGATATGGGTAATGTGTAGACGCTGCCACATGTGCTGAACCACTGTCGGCGGCACAGCGCGGCCTGGCAGGGTCGCCACGATGCAGTGCTGGGGCGACTGTCAAAGGCAGTGCCACGGCTGACCGGTATAGTCCAAATTAATAATACTGTTCCAGGTACCGATTCCACGTTGAGGCCTGACCTGGTCGTATTTCAATCGTTGATGTCGCCATACCCTTCGAGAATCGCTACCAGGCTTCCGTTGAGTCTCGGATGGAAAAAGTGCGAAAGTACGCACAGTTGACGGAAGAACTCCGTGGACAGGGTTACGATGTGACCCTGGATGGCTTTGTGGTAGGAGCTCTCGGTTCCTGGGACAAGAAAAACGAGGGGGTCATCAAGAAATTGAGGATTTCCCCTCGCTATGCCAATGTGATGCGAAGCCTTATGGTTGTCAGACACAATTCGCTAGTCACGGGACATCTACGTGACTCACGTAACCGGCCACCAACAGTGGTGATTGCCTTCGACCCTGGGTGACTTTTTTATATTTTATTTCTTGTGTTATTTATTGCCTTATGCTATATTATATGGAGAGACTATTTTAGTAAAGGCTGGGTTATTTATATTTATGTTATATTGTTATTGTTGATTGTTATTTTATAGTTTTGTTGTTACTTTTATTTTGTTTTTCTTCTCTCCGTATAATTTATTTTTTGTTGTTGTTTATTGTTTCTTTTTATTTTATTATTTTATAATAGTTGTAATTCCATGGGCTAGTCCCATAAGGAAATTTATTGCTTGATGTTCATAGCTATTATGCTATATGATATATGTATTGTTATTATTAGAAGTTTGTTTTGTTCACACGCTGGAGCTTGTAAAATAATTTGCTATAGACATTTGAATTTTTTACATGAACTTTTTGTTGCTCCAATGAACCATAATTTGTAAACCAAGATAAATGTATGAATATTATTTGAATAATAAATGGTTTTTAAATTTGTCTACTTCGTTGTTGGGTATTGATAGTTGTAGTTCTTTTATTGTTAGACTAACTTTTGATCCAGATTTATTATGTCTTGTTAAGTTATTTTTTCATTATTAATGCTTCTGTTAGTTGATTTTTTTTACAGTATGTTTTTATTTTATTGAAATTATCGTAATAAGAATTTATAATATATATATATATATATATATATATATATATATATATATATATATATATATAGGGGAATGTAGACGAATATCAGATACCTTTGGTTTTAATTATGTAAAAAATAGAAATTATAGTTTTGCAATATATATGCAATTC
This sequence comes from Aphrophora alni, assembly GCA_963513935.1. Lineage (NCBI taxonomy): Eukaryota > Metazoa > Arthropoda > Insecta > Hemiptera > Aphrophoridae > Aphrophora > Aphrophora alni. The sequence goes on along the minus strand of OY740765.1, from coordinate 156,776,296 downwards.
AATAGATTCTTTGAAATATTTAGTAAATTATCCCACAGTTTTTTATTGGTCATTTTATTTTTGGTGTGGTTTTTATCTTTTTGTTGTTGTTGATATCGACAATTTATGCATTTTTCAAAAACGGTGCCAAATATCGCATAGGTAAATAAGCAGGGAAGTAAAAACATTTTACTTAGTGATTCAAAATCAATGATTATTACATAAAACTTTTTTTTTTAATACATTATCAATAATAGGTTATTTAAAATAAATTTGGATCTCTTATTGCAAATGTATTAACATAAATGAGTTCAAAAGGGCTTAACTAATTTAATCAAACAAGAAATAGTCTAATTGGATACACAAAAAGGTTAGCTACATCTCATAGAATAAATTGGGAATATTTTAATTAGGCCGATGAACAAAAATCGCAAGTGTAGTTCTTACACCATATCTTAGCAATTCCAGCACGTAACGAAGACATTTAGTACACCAGACCCATTGTTCACCACCTTTATCAAGTTTGTAAACCTGATAGCAATAGACACATTCTTCGTCCGCACTGTCTTCATTATCTGTTGAAGAAAACTATATATATCCAAATCTTCGTCAAATGAATCTGACAGTGTTAGTCTCAGTATTTTTCTTACGCTTTGGGGAAGAATAAGTTGTCTGCGGCAAAGTTTTTTAGCGTCGTCTATTTTTGTTCCTATAGCTTCTGTTCTATAGGAGCTCAAATCAGTGAGTTTCTTTTCCAGCTCACTGATACAAAGCTCATGTATCATTGAGGATGGCGACTTTGTCGTTGAAACGCGTTTGATTAAGTTAACGTAATTTTTGTCAGATATTGTGTTCGAGTTTTATTTTTATGTAATTAAACTATAACGTAGAATCAGATCTCTGAGTCACAACAATTAGAGCCATTCTGGATTAATAATAAAAATAAGAAAATCATAGCATTGTAATAAGATAGGAGATAGTTATTCTTATTAATAAAGGTTAATTGGATACTGAACCATTAGATTATATTGATTCGTTAGGCTTTGTATTGGTGATAGTTCATGTATCACTGAGGATGGCGACTTTGTCGTTGAAACGCGTTTGATTAAATAAACGTAATTTTTGTGAGATCTTGTGTTCCAGTTTTATTCTATGTAATATTATCTCACAAGTCAATCTCAATATTTATTTATATATAGTTTAATTATCTGACTCTGAAATAATTACAAGTTTCTTAATACATGTAGTTTGCTCACCCTGTTTGCAATTCTTATGGATACTAAGTCCGTAGTCTCAATTCTTCCAGGAAGCTCTAACTCAGCAGCTCCGTCTGGCTATCTTCAAGAATTCCTGCAGCACCTTTCCTTGATCGATCCTGGCTTACTGACCACGTTACCTCCCACCCAAGGGTTTATATATCATTGTAGCATCAATGACGTCTGTCTTGCTTCTAAGGTAAGCAATTTCGTCAATTTTTCAGGTCGTCACAATAATTGTTGTCATTCTGGTTTCTTAAAAAGAATATATTCCTAACTAAAACAATCCTAACTCTTAACACTTCTATTGGTGAACCATCATCCTGTAGTCGATATCGATTAAAGCTCTAACAACGTACTATTAAGTTTAACAGGAATTAATGTTTCAAGATAGTCTTTTGTCACGGCATCATCCTCATTTTTCGGTTACGGTAGACCACGTAAAGGTGTCCTTCCTCATCGTATTTGTTATTCTTATTCTAGTGAAAGAAACATAATATTTTGACTGAAGAAATTTATTTCTGCCTTGATTCCCCACCTAGATTTGTATCGTGAAAGGAACAGAATCTTTTGACTTGAGAAATTTATTTCTCTTCCTTGACTACCACTTCCATCTTTTTTCAGAAAATTTGTGCAGGAACTCTCCTGGCACTTTGTTCATGAACTCTCTTTTTTATACTACTAGCAAAGATATTTTCAGTCAATTAGAAACTACATTTGGGAAAGGTTTACAAAACAGTTTTTATACTGCTTGTTGTGCGTCTTTTACACTGTAATTTTTAATACTGCGGAAAAACCGTTTCTATGTTTTGAAACCGTGAAGTAACTGTTTTACGGCCACTACTTCTAAAAAGAAAATAATAAAAAATCTTGTATGTACATTACTCAGCCTAATTATAATAAATATCTATTAGTAGACACATTTGGCGTAACAAATACGCAAACATACAAATATGTACTCGCTAGTCAACAACAATATATTTCCCACTGGTATCAGATTCCTGCACACCCTATAGATTAATAACGAGAAGTACGCACATTTATACAAAGTTTCACAAAGCTTCTCATACATAAGTCACCAAACTTGTTAAAGTCAATATATCAAGCATGTAATATTTCGATATATCTCATAGATTCAAAGTAAATATTGTTACTCAAAGTTTTGATATTATGTTAAAACACAAACATTCTGCATTGCTGGAGATATGTCTCTTGTCTAACATAAAATATTTCTCCGCCCACAAGGTCGCAGTAGGCGAATTATCAATGATCGTGTAAATTTGATTAAGTTTTGTCGAAACTAATTTGAACTTCTAACGAAACCATTAACTTTATTTAAATAAAAATGCCATTGCATACAAGAGTGTTAGACAATTTTGTACATTTAAAACATTGAAAGTCAAATGTATGATTAAATTTATACTTAAATGTAAAACAGATTCAATATAAAATATTCTCACAGTGTTTTAAGTGTATTTAAGTAAGACAAGAAAAAACGCTGTGAGAGATTAAGTAAAGCTTAATTGAAATTGAGTTTTTCTGTAAAGTAACATCTTGTTAAATGTAAGAATTTATTATACTTTACTTGCAATACATTAGAGGTCAAAGCATGCGGATGTTAAGAGGCAGACCGGTGACTTATTCGTACTGATTACATAGAGTATCGATTTCATGTTAAGACAATAGTCAACATCCTCTGTTTAAAATTTCCTTTTCGAAGTTGACAATTATTCTAAAATTTATTGTAGTACTAATAACATACGATTTTTTACTTATTTTATGTATATAGGCACGATAGCTATATAACAAACACACAGAACACAATTCTCATAAACAAATACGCCTAAGTATCAGACGCGTTTCAACGACAAGGTCGTCCTCTTCAGTGATACACCAGCTACACCAATCTCAGTTATAGTTTGATTGGTGTAGCTCGTGTATCACTGAAGAGGCCGACCTTGTCGTTGAAACGCGTCTGATACTTAGGCGTATTATTTATGAGAATTGTGTTCTGTGTATTTGTTATACTGTATAATTTTTCTCATAAGTCAAGCTCAACATTTAATATAGCTATAATTTTATTATTTATTATTTTTATTTAACAACTAATAAGGGTATAATTTGGAGTAAGGATTTCCCTTTTTATTATTGTTTAAAACAATGTATTCTTAAAGTTTGTTTGAAAATTGTTAAAGCTTTTTGAAATATAAGCAAAATTGAAGTTGAAAAGGTTTCTATTTGATTCTTGCTTAGGCAAGAATTAACAGTGGTGTTGCTCAAACATTTAACATTTGGATTAACCACAGGAGAATTTATAGAAATTGGGAAGTCATTACAGGCTGACTTTAAAAAGGTCAAACAAGTCAGGACTTATGCAACATGTTTGTTACAGAAATTTAAGCTTAGATTTTTATGTGTAAAACTATGAACATTTAAATTTTATAATAAAAAATATATAACAGAATTGTTTCATGAACACTTAAAATTCTTGGTGGATTTAAACCACAGCAAACCAATTTAATAAAACAAAAATTATAAATATTACTCGGTAATTTGTCGCTGCTTTAGATTTTCAGAATAAACATGTAATATTTTACTTTAATTTGATTTTAACTCATCAAGAATTGTAAACGGCAACTCATGCTTTTCAAACAAAACTTCAACAGTGCTGCGTCAAATTACCCAAAGGTTTAAGAAATATTTCACATCCCGCTCCAACAAAATCTTGTCTAGTAAGAAATAAAAAGCAGATAACTTCACTGTATCTGAATTTTAGACTTAATAGAAGTCTGTAGATCAGCTGATTGATTTTCAAAGGTATTTGGACTAATATCTATGTTCCTGCTTTGTTTTGCGGCCTAGCGGTAGAATTATGGACAGAATTCAATGTTTTGCAAGTACCGTATCACCGGCTTTGGTTTTCTAGAAAGAACGTTACAAAGCAAAGCTTTAAAAAACTAGAAATTCCCTTAGACAGCATTATAGATCCAACTGTGTTGAAATAAACGGCATCACGGAAGAAGACAACGAAAATGTTTTAGAAATCGGCAAACAAGTAGATAATAAATCTGGGGCTATCTATCAGTGACAATATGATGGATGCCTGTCACTGCTTGGGTGACAAAGAAATAAAGAATCACGGAATTATTCTAAAGTTTACTGGAAATATATGTAAAAGAAGATTTGCTGATTAACAGGAATAAAATCGTAATTTGAACACAACAGACATAGGTGTAACGGACAGACCAACTGATGGAGGTGGTATTTTTGTATGAGCTGTGTGAGCTCATTATTTGAAAGAAATTTATTGAAATTTTGTTGTTTTTCCCTTTTGTACAAGGTTACGTAAGATTTGTATAAGCTTGTATTGTATTTGGTAATTAAAATAACTGTCCGTTAGTCTGTATTCGAGGACTTAACATTCTGTGTGCGTGAATATTTTTTACCATATTTTAAATTAAGTTTTTTATTATTATATATTGTGATTTTATTAACTTTTTGCTTTATTGTGTAAAAAGTATTGTTATTTTTTCCTCATGTAACAACTTCTTTATTTTAATATTATTTAGACTTTAAATTAATTATTGTACATAGGTGTAAATCTGTGAAAAATAAATCTTTTGAATTTGATCCAATCTATATAAACCAAAGCTTGAGACAGGCGAGGCTGTGGATTTTCAACGCAGCAAGAATCATCAAAAACGAAAAAGGGTTGTAGTTCTTGTGGATTCGTAATGGTAAAATTCTGTGACGTATGGACGAGGGTGCCAAACTGATTGTACTGACTTCAATGGGCCAATTGGCTGAACTACAGAATACTATGCCTTCTGCTGTCAAGTATCTACGTGTAGTAATTTCTGAAATGATGTTACTGTATGTTGTAAGTATATTTTAAAATCTAAATTTCAAAATAATTTTGGTCTGATATATATTCATTTATACTGAAAAATATTTTCTGTGTGTGTGGGGGGGGGGTATGTGTGTGGGGGGATGTGGGGTGTGTGGGTGGGTGTGTGTGTGTGTGTGTGTGTGTGTGTGTATATATATATGTGTTGTCACGGTGACCTACACACATATTTTTTATATTACGTCGGATCGAGCCTCCCGTCTTGACGCTGGTCGCTACGATCTAGAGACACCTACTTTGTTACTATTTTAACTTAAAACTTTACACCCTGTATTTTAGAAAAAAAATTATCAAAATTATTGAAGTTAGTTTTATAAGGCAGGAGTCTTGTGATCTTATGGCAATTTTTTTTCAAAATGTTTCCATGCGCTTGGTTTGGATTTTTGGGATGTATCTCTCGGAAGAATGTTAAGAGTACTGCTCTGTGAATATCCAGCTGTAATGTGTGAACGTCGAACTTAGGCGTTCACAATTAAACTTGATAGGAAATTAGAGATAACACATATAATGGGTATAGATAATTGGAGATAACACGTATTAGTGTGTTAGGTGTGAAGGAGACAGGATTGGGTGAGAAATTAGATGATATCGAGCATGTTGAGTGTTAAACAATGGGAAGATGTTGTCGTTGATAACTCCGATAGACTTCAGATAAATTTTCCAAATTGATTAAATTAGTTACTAAATATTTCAAATACATAAAATAATAAATGTCATCATAACTCAGTTTATACTGAATAAATTGGTTGTACTCACTGTCTGCTGAATGTAGCTGTCGTTGATAACGTTTTCCTAGGTGGTAAGTGATAGTTTTGTAATTGTCCTATGCCTTGCATGACACTGTAAAACAGTTGAAACAAAATTAGGTTGTGCTTAACACAATATAGTCCTACAGTATGATGACATTTATTATTGTTAAAACTCTAACAAACTAACACAAGTGAAGGGGGGTAGGGGTATACTCAATGGAGTGTAACGGCGGTTTAACGTATGACCACGTTGTTTTATCGGCACGCGATTCTGAGCGCGAATTGGACCGAGTCGAACAAGAAAGTGACTGAATATGAAATACACAAGGTTAACACATTTGAAGTGATATATTAAAAAGAAGAAAATTGCGGAAAAGCGGTACATTTATAGTAGTAGCGTAACGAAAACAATGTTAGCCATACGTACGCTTTCATGTCGAAAGAGAAAGTTTTTATTCAATATCTAATCACGAGGCACCTGGAGTACGGTAACAGATGATGTCATAATTGACCCAATAGGAACAGTTTTACAAAGCAGAGGTGCTCTTTGGTATGGACTAAATATATTAGTATGTTAAAAACCGACATTTTTTAGTACTTTTAAAATGCAATTTTTCCTAATCCCTTCGAGATATCAAACTGAAATTTTCAGAAGTTGTTCTACTTTCGATTCTGCATCCTTCGATACCTATATCATTGATTTTAAAAATTAGATTTTTTTATAAAATGATGTTTATACAAACATTTATTTCGATGAAAAAGGTCATAACTCAAAAAAATACTAGAAATATCAAACTTTACAAACATATTCGGATTCTACTCGTCATTCTGCTTCTTTTCACGTAGATAACTCAAAACCTCAAATTTTAGTGATTTTTAGAAAAAATTACGTTTTTAGAAAAGTCGAAAAATGGCAGTTTTTAACAATTAATTTCTCCGAAACTATAAGAGATATTTCCAATTTGAAAATACTCAATCAAAATATGAACTTTTGACTTTACGGACAAAAATATTTGTATCATGCGGATCATTATTTGCTGAGATATAAACGTTTAAAAAAGGACTGCAAATGGCAAAACAAGAAGAATGATTTTGGTTGGTCGGAGACATGAGGGAGTGGGTTTTCTAAATTTAATACTTAGCACTGAGTCCGAAGAACATGGATAATGTAAATAAGTTAAAAGCAGATACTATATAAAACACTCTAACGACAATGTGTAAAGTGGAGAGAATATATTTAAATAAGACAAAGATAAAACACTGGAAGAGATTAAGTAAAAGCTTTTAACGTAATTGAATTGGAATTAAGTTTTTCTTAAAAATAACATCTTGTTAAGCTGTTGTTAAATGTAATAATTTATTATAGCTTACTTGGAATACATTAAATGGATATATTTAGAAGGGCGACACTATAGTTAATCTTATCCAAGGGATTGTAAGATAATATTTTATTCAGTTTTCTGTAAAACAAAACAAAGTAACAACATAATAACTCAACCATTTTTTATTTGTGTCTGTATATTTGCATGTATTTGTTGCACAGTTTCATTCAAATATGTCTACCATACATTATGAAACCATAAAATAAAGTTCATTGCAATGTACAAGGTTTTTATGTAACAAGTATACTACAAGTTTGCGAATCGAAAAAAAATTGGCCTCTGTTTTTTATTGATCTTTACATTTCATAACTTCAGGAAACCGAAAATATGATTCCCTTACATCCCGTCCGTCCATCGTCATTGTCATCATCTGTACGTTACCTAACTTAACCTAACCTAACCTAATCAACTTAACCTGACCTAACCTTTCAACGGCTACAAAATATAAGGATTTTGTATGAAGGAATATAGTGTGCTCATATAGAACACTATTGAATTCTTTTTAACTAATTGTAACTTTCAAATGCCAGACGAAATAACCAGTTTTTTGTTCATATTTCGTGTTTTAATCAACTTGTAACAAGCTAAATTAGATAGACATTTGCAGATTTTAATTCTGCATGTAATCTCACCCCTCTACGATGAGAAATAGCGAAGTTACGGGCAAAAATGTAATTTACGTTACCTAACTTAACCTAACCTAACCTAATCAACTTAACCTGACCTAACCTTTCAACGGCTACAAAATATAAGGATTTTGTATGAAGGAATATAGTGTGCTATAGAACACTATTGAATTCTTTTTAACTAATTGTAACTTTCAAATGCCAGACGAAATAACCAGTTTTTTTGTTCATATTTCGTGTTTTAATCAACTTGTAACAAGCTAAATTAGATAAACATTTGCAGATTTTAATTCTGCATGTAATCTCACCCCTCTACGATGAGAAATAGCGAAGTTACGGGCAAAAATGTAATTTACGTTACCTAACTTAACCCAACCTAACCTAATCAACTTAACCTGACCTAACCTTTCAACGGCTACAAAATATAAGGATTTTGTATGAAGGAATAGAGTGTGCTCATATAGAACCTATTGAATTATTTTTAACCAATTGTAAATTTCAAATGTGAGACGATATAACCAGTTATTTGTTCATATTTCGTGTTTTAATCAACTTGTAACAAGCTAAATTATATAGACATTTGCAGATTTTAATTCTGCATGTAATCTCACCCCTCTACGATGAGAAATAGCGAAGTTAGGGGCAAAAATGTAATTTCGAAACCTAACCTCAAAATAAAATGTGATATTCGTATAGTTACGAGATCGGCAAGGCCGCATCACCAACACAAGTGTAAATATCACCTTAAAAAAGTACAGCTCGAGGCTTTCTAGTCTGAGACACTGTCACAAGAGAATCAATTGAAGATTTTTTTAATATACTGTTGCGTATTTTAGGGGCCTAGCAACATCAAGAAAGTAGTGATATACACAATTACAAAATTTCAGTAGACTTAACCTAATCTAACAACTGTTTTAAACAAATTTACCCTATATTACGTAGGCTCCGTTGATCTACAAACATAATTTAACATTTCCTACAAAGCCCAAGAGACCAACTTTTGAGCAATATATTTTGAGGATCTGCTTGTATTACATTGTATGACTGGGTTGGGTAAGTACCATGACGTCGTTCATCAACTAGTTTCCATTAAAATCTCTGTTTTATAATGGAGAACACTTAAAGCAGTTACTACACGGTTGAAAAATATGGACAAGAGTTTTCGGACTAACAATTAAAGCTCATTCTACGAAGTAATAAATATATAATATGAACGGAGCAAAGCAAAAAAAAAAAAACTTTCGAATGAAAAATAAAATTTGAAATATTTTGTAAAACAGAAAATTTTTATTCGACCAACAAATAAAATACCTCCCCACTTACTATTGTTTATTTTTTTTATATTAAACAATTGATTTATTATTTTGGTTAAGTAAAAAATCTTTCGTTGATCATCAACTTAAAAAAGTAAGAAAAGAGCCTCGTGTCACTCGAATACGTTAGGGTCTGAAAAGAACAAGAGTTGTTGAAGACTGCCCTGATAGGACAGATGAAACAGAGGGATCTAACCCAAGACTACATGAAAAAAGCTGTAGATCCGGACAAACCATAGGTTCCTAAGGACTCCCAAGCCAGTACTCAAAAAAGGGGTCGTTTTCAATACGGATACAAAATTTACAGATTATTATTTACATATTATTAATTACACTGCTATGTTACTTCAGATTTCCCCTAAAACTTGACATATGTTCCATGTAAATTGTATATATATATATATATATATATATGCATAAATGTGAATTAGAGTAAATAAAAATAGTCCATCGGATGCCAGAACCAAGGCCAACCAGTTGTGCGAAATTTCACGTTTCAGTTAAATCAGTGACTAATTTAATGTGAATACGACATACTAAGAAATACAGCTATCACAATGAATAATAAATCAATCTCACAAAGTCAGGGACAAGATAAGCATGAACTGAATTTAAGGTTTTTTAAGTGAAATATGTCTTTGCAGAAATAAAAATAACGGAGGAACATCGAGTTTATACTGTCCGTTGGGAATCAGACTAATCACAAACAACAATAATAAATTTCATTGCATTGTTTGTATGCAGGTAATATCAGTTACTAAAGAATATAATATGAAACCACATTGCACTACGTTATATGTCAGGACTATGTTTCAGCAGTATATACAGGGGAGCCTAGAAATGAAATCATTACAGAATATAAGAAAAAACTAAAACAACAAACACATTTTTTTTTCAAAAAGTCTGACACTGATAACAATTGCAGTATTCCCGCTTCCTAAAGAAATAGCACTTGAAATTGTCAAAGCGAAAAAATCTTTTAGTCATGGAGTGCTTATTAAGAATTGTGCAATCGAAATGGAAAAACAATCCAATGAAACAAAAATTGATGAAAATTCGAAACAGTCTCAGTATCGCATCAAACGATTGCAAGAAGTGTAGACCACATTAATCAATATGTATCTAAAAATTGCATTGCACTATTAAAAATTTAAATATTTTTCACTCTGCCTGGACGAAAGTAAACTTCAAAGTAGCAGAGGAGATGCTTGATCTTATTCCTCTCCATGGTACAACCAAGGGTACGGATATTTTTGAAGCTGTAAATAAGGTGGTATCAGACTATGGGGGATTCGATAAATGTTTCTGTATTGTCACCGATCGATCCAGACCTATGATAGGAACTGAAATTTGATTTCCAAAACACTTCTTAAAACAAAACAATATCAACTGTCCTGTGATACCAGTGGGGAAGAGGGGAGGATTTATTAGTGGGTATTGCCTCTTGCTTATCGAGTCCCACAGTATCTCTCAGGTGAGAGATCTGTATAAATGCATTTTTTCCTCCCTAAAAAAAAAAACCTGCATTGTTCCATGACTATGTGGAAAGTTATTATAAGAGGGGAGAATCGTACTTTGACTCAGAGGAAGTTTCATGATATTTTGGCCGAAGTAGATGCTACATATGGGGACTTGTTGCTTCACACCGATGTTCGTTGGTTAAGCGCCGGAAACGGTTTGTAACGTCTCTTAGCTCTACGCAAGAAGATTCCGAATTTCCTTTAAAATGAAGTGAAGTCCGACACTACGAAACTGGAAAATCAAATTTTACCTGCAAAATTTCTATCAGACCTTGCATTTTAACAGACCTGACATCCCACCTTAACGAATTGAATTTGAAGCTACAAGGGAAGCATCAGAATATTCTCAATATATAAGGGCACATGAAAGGATTTAAAAATATAATTAAACTTTTTAAGGTTTCACTAGAAAAACACAAGTTTTTATTTTTTCAAAGCTGTAAAGAGCTCTTTGAAGAAATGAAGGATTTTGAGGAAGTTTCATATTTTTCTCATAATAAAATACATTTACACAATTGTAGAAGAATTCGAAAACTGGTTTAGCGACTTTTAATAAATTGAAGGAGTAATTTCAGTTTAACTCAGCCACTTACTATCCTCTGATGCACTGACGACGCCAGCTGTGTTGCGTCATTGTTTGTTTACAACTAGCCTACAACAGTTGACTTGAGTTTGATAACAGAACTTATAATCAGTACTGTCCCTTGTCACTAATTTATGTTGAAGATATGACTAAATAGGTCTATAAATCTTAGTAAAATAAGTAAACTTAATCAAAGGTAAGTAGCATAAAAAAAAACTGTTACAAAGAATTGCTTTGCTTCAACAAAAAAATATTTTTTGGCTATTAAAAAGAGTTAAATTTTGTTTATTTGGTAGTTTTAATTTAGATGGCAAGTCTCGGAAATCTTTAGGTACATTACAAAAAAAGTTAAAAAATAAATGTAATGAGTGACGTGTGGCCTGCAATGCTGGACAGGAGACTGTTCTAGGGAAATGGCTGTGTCCAGCAATGCAGGACACGAGAGCTCAGGGACAGGCCACACATGTCATAAATGAAAGCTGTAAGGAAAATGGTGCTGGGAATGCATTGCAGGCCACAAGAGTGTTTGGACATTCTGCAAAAATGCCAACAGAGTGCAAAGGGTTAATGTTAATATTGATACACTGGTTAGTCAAAACCAACATCTCCAAACTTCCCTCCAATTTTGTTGTATATATGTTTTTTTAAATAATTAAAATAATTAAACGATCAAACACGTTTTTTGTACCTATTACAAATCACTGATAAAGTTGCATAAGAAGTATTTTACGATTCGACCCACACATCCGCAATTTTATTTATAGTGGCCCTTGGGCCACGCGAAGTTGGACGCCCTGTTGTAGTGTACATCGCTCGCCATACAGTAGCTAAATTTGATTTACAAAACTGCTTAGTATTAAAACGTAAGAAGTAAAGTATACTGTTCCACTAATAAATAGACCTATACATAGTTGGCCTAATCATTTTATCTTTGCCACCATCAAATGTGTTATTTATAAATGTTTGTACAGCTTAAATGGTATATCATATTATAATTTTTTTATATTCAATGCATACTTCAGACGGATTCGCATTTGCTTTCCTTTGATACAGTTTTCTTCTTTACGTAAAGCAAAGTGCATTTCCTCGTAAGTAATAAAATCTTACACTCAGGTTGCATTTCGAGTTTATTTTTTCAAAGGGAAAAGATCTAAAGCTTTTCCTTTCTAAAGCAAAGCCTCGATGTAAGTACATCATTGAAAAAGACACATAAGAGAATTTTATTTCATAGATAAGCTATTTATATTTCGTTCTTTTTTTATTGTTACTAGGAGGAGAAAAACCTTTCGTGAGCGAAACCTAACATAACCTAACCTTCCCATTGTTAAATCAAGTGTAATTAGGCATAGTATAGGAAGTGTAAACACTAACACAGGACTAAACTTAAAATAAATCTTTTGTGGAACTAATATAAATTAGCTAAATCCTTCGATCAGAAACACATCTATTAGATAGTGGTCTCTGTACGAATTTGGTGCCAGTACGCTGTTCTTATGACATGTAAAATAAACTTATACTATACCAATCTTTTCACTGTTGGTAAACTCTATTGTTTAATGAAATTAATGAGGAAACGAATAGAATATAAAAATATCTTTCAGAAGAAATAGTTGAAATTAATAAAACAATAATTAGATAGAAAAATAAAGTAGTTACAATAGTTAAATCTTCATAGAATTCTAAAGACTACTGTTTTGGTTCAATATAGACACAAATACCTATAAACATCCTTTCATTTAAGATAAAGAAACTTTTTTTTTTAACTCAACAATGCAGACCTAATAACGATTGATCAAACTTTCACACCATACGATTTTCCTGTATCTACTTAATTCCTGATTTAGATAATTTTTATCTGCATCACAAATTATTTATTTTACGTTTAGTCCTGTGTTGGTGTTTACACTTCTTATACCATTCCTAATTAAATTTTTAACTTTATTCAACAATGGGAAATACGAAAAATTACCTACCAAAAGTACTTCACACACCATTTTTCCTACACTTTAACTACCTATAACTCCTAAACTATTGAGTTTATCAAAACTTGAAAAGTGTCATAAGTATTTGTAGAATTATAAAATACCATGCAATGAATGGGTTCCATAAGAAAGTTTAAAGTCTTCAATAACGATTATTATAATACCATGAAAAAAGTAATGAAGGTTTCTTATTTAAAGTTTTTTCTACAGATCAATAGTTTGAGATTCCAATGGTTGGCAAAGATGTATATTGAGAGGCTTACTTGATTAAGTACGTGCTTGGCGATCACAAGGAACTCTAATTGGATTTATACCTTTTTTCATGTAGTCTTGAGATAGATTTCTCTCTTTCATCTTTCTTTTTATACCTTACTTGACCAACTCTTGTTCTTAAATAAATATTGAGCTTGACTTGTGAGATAATATTATATAGAAAAAAACTCAAGTTATAGTTTTGGTATTGCAGCTCATGTATTACTGAGGAAGGCGACTTTGTCGTTGAAACTCGTTTCATTAAATAAACTTAATTTTTGTGAGATCGTGTGTTGGATCTAATTCTTGTTCTATTCAAACCCTGTTGCTATTAGATTATTCAGGGCTATATGTTGTTATTTTATGTTCTTTTCCCCCTTTTTTTCATAAGACAATGATTACCTAGAGGGTTTTTGCCTTTTAATAACAAAAAAGAACTAATAAATAGTTCCTATCAATTTATCTTATAGCTTATTTATAAAATAAAACCCTCTTACGTGTCTTTTCAATGACGTACTTACATCAAGGCTTTGCTTTAGAAAGGAGAAGCTTTAGATCTTTATCTCTTTGAAAAATCTAAACTCGAAATGCAACCTGAGTGTAAGATTTTATTACTTACGAGGAAATGCACTTTGCTTTACGTAAAGAAGAAATCTGTATCAAAGGAAAGCAAACCCGAATCTGTCTGAAGTAAGCATTGAATCTAATCATATTATATTATGATATAAAAAATTTATTTAATAAATATATTTAGGCTGTACAAATAATACAGCAAATTTAATTAAATCAAAAATTACGGCCAGATATAACAAATCAGGATAATAATAAACCATATTTTTTATACGGAAATATTATAATGCGGAAGCGGTAACTCTAAATTCCTAAACTGGCGGGCCATTTTGTGCATTTTTTAATGTATTCTTTTAAAATTCATCAAAAATTATTAATATTTTACAAAACACAACCTGCTATATATCATCTTTCTTAGAAAGGTAAATAGGATTTATCTATGTAATGAAAAAAAATTTGGTGTAAAGGTTTTGGACTATATATGTTACGAATCAAAAATGTGCAAAAAAGGAAGTGAAAAGGTCTCAGAGAAATATATATATACTATGTAACCATTTTTTGTTTTTGTTTTACATTTTTCCAAGATTTCCAATGGTTTTGAATAAATATTGATTTAAAAAAAAATCAATTTGTAATATGTAGATGTTGAAAAATCAACTTTATGCTGGAAAAAAAAACTATCTGAAAAGTTAGGATTATTTTAGAACATCACCAAAAATACTTATTTAATTCAAAATCCAACTTGTTAAATACCATTGTTTAGAGAATTGTACGTAAAATTGAACTGTGAATTTATAATTTTTCTACAATGATACATTTTAGAGCAAAGTAGAGAATAGTTGTCTTCACGGCAAAAAAAAAACAACCTAAAATCACCACAATGTTGCATAAAAATTTGTTTATACATTCAAACACTTAACAATATTTGTAGAATATAGTTGTGAAGATAAATCTGTATCAACACATATCAACAAAATATATTAAATAATTCACAATAAATTACAAAGTAAAAATCTCTCAAAAACAATAATTAACGGCGCATAATACTGTAGACACCAGTAGGCGGTAGATTCCTAATATTATAACGTAACTTACGTAGCAAGGTCACATGACACGTTTGTTATTTCTTATTTCCTTGTACATTCCACTCCTAAATATTAGTTGTACAGAGGAACGGAATAAAACATTCGACAGATCTGAACGAAATATTACTAATCAATATTTGACATTTCGTAAACGTATCGAAAAGAAAACTGGATTGTTTAATCTTGGTTACAACTTTGTAGAATGTGTATATCTCAATAACTGTGACAGTTACGGTAATTTGAAATACGTAGTTCGAAATAGGAAGAAAAGTACTAAAAGATATTGTCAACTTGTGATATTTGGACAAGTATTAACGTTTACAAAAACTATATGAACAACGAGGATATATTTCTGTAGATTTGTAATACAGAAATATGGACGTGTAAAAATTAGACTGAGAATGACGTAAATTTGTGTTTCTCAACTATTCAGTTGCTGCGTTACTCGTTAGCGGCGAAATACACAAACTTTATCAATTAATTAAATATTATTTACACTGTTTTATGGACTTTTGGTTATAAGAGTGAGAATGTTTCGACATCAATCTACCCAACAACATCTGTTTTATGTTCGGACTCCCCACATGTAGGGTGGCCAGCTAACTCTTCTGGCCCCTTTGTTCCACTGATTCTGTCTCAGGATCAATGTAGTAACACATTTGATTGCGTGGGGTTGGCTCGACACTTTGGGAACTAGGGTCATCTGTTCAAACTCCTGCTTATTGGCTAACCTGGTATCCTTTAAAACTAACAGAAAGCACAATACCAATCATAACTATTCTGAACTCATAAGGCACTGTTGAAGTTTATTTAAGTATCCAATTCGATGATATGTCATATTGTCGATCGGCTTTATGATTGCGATGACCATACTTCAGTGAAGATTGACTAAGAGATACATAAACACTATCTAAAGACAATATCTTTATTCCTTTTAACAATTTAAATATCTTGAATTCAATTCTCTAGTTTGTTATAGTTTGTATGAATTGATTTTAATTCAAAATTTTTAAATGATACTGTACCTAGAGTGTTTATACGTACATAATTAATGGTTAGTATTACCAAATTAAAAGTTAGAATTTGTAGGGAAAAAATCTTAACCTAACCTAACCTAAATAGTGATATTTACTTTCTATTTGATCTTTATTGATTTTAATTATACTCGCCCGACTGGTACCTGATCCGTTCACATTTCCAGGAAGTGATTGCTATTGACTGGGGCGGCCAATATGTCGAGCCAACCCCACGTCGAGCCAACCCCACGACACCGCACATTTATGCTGTTTTCAAACAGAACTAACCGTGTGTTTGCCAACATAAATACACTAAAACATACAAATAGAACATAAAAATAATGATCGCTCACAAGCTAGAATTTCTTTCTTTTTCTTGTTGTTTAAAACATAAACCTTTCAATCATCATCCCCTTATAAATAAAAAAGAAGAAAAGAACATCAATTAACGACCCCCTAGCCATCGATTACTCTAATAGTATCAGGTTTGGATAAGAACAAGAGTTGTTCAAGAGAGACCTCATAGGAAAGATGAAAGAAAAGGATCTAACATAGGGTTAGATATAAAACCTTGTGGGTTTAGCTAGAGATTTCTAAATCCGTACTCTATAGTGTGCGTCAGGTAATGGCACAATTGAACATTGATAGCTTAAACTTTCTGTGCAGATCAGATAAAACTACTAACATATTAATAAAAATGAGCTGCACAAAAATATTTACTCATTTAATATACAGTATGTCTACCAACCCACAAAACTAAATTTCTCGCATGTTTTTCTATAGGCTATCATATGAAAGCTTTAATTTTAAGCTAACGAACTTTAGAGAAAATGAAACAACGGTAACAAAATGAATACAAGCCTTGTTGACGGTCTAAAAATAAACGTTGGCATTAATGGGGGAGTTGATTATAGAGTTACCAACACATTAGCGGTTGAAGAATTAAAATAGTCAAAAAACCTTATTTAGACTATTTTCAAACAGGTACAATTTCTGTGGATAGATTTATTGTTAAACATTGTTTAGTTGTTGTTATTGTAAAAATGTCTTTTATTATAATAATTTGTTAATCAACAGAAGTAAAGGACACACACGATAATAGAATGTAACTTTGTATAGAATCTTAATACCAAGACACTATTTCATTAGCCAACTCCAAGAGGAAGTTTGTTACGTAATATGCAAATTTACCTGCAAACTTAGACCAACTTTAGTAGGCACAAAGTTCAAGTTTTATAATATCGCGTGCCTGGAGAACTTGGATGTTTCAGTTTGGAATTAAATAAAGTTTGTATTGGTTAATCTAATTTATTCCCGTTTCTAATATACATTATAGGAAATGCACTTATAGGTTATAAAGGTCAAATGTGTATGAGATCTTATGTATTTATAAAATATAATAACGTTTTTACTTTTCAATTTGATTTGGTTGGTGATCATATCACTTGTTTTGAATTTTAGTAACCAGTATAGGAAGTATAAAGCAAGTGTGGTAATTCTCAAAAATTTAACGTATTACAAGTGGCAGTGCAATAAAATTTAATTTGTTATCATTTTCTAATCGTTTTATTAAAAAAATGTTTAAAAATACTAATATTATGTAAAACCCAACTTGTTATACACGGTAGTACAAGTTGAGTAGCATTTATGTATGTAGTTAAAAAAGTGTTAAATGTAAAGGTTTTGGAGTTAGAATGTTAGAAATCAAAAAACTATGCAAAAAATTAAGTGAAACAACACAGGAAAGTCTATATAGAATACGTAACAATTTTTTAATATTTTTTTTCAAGATTTCCAAAAGTTTTGTAATGTATAATAAACTGAATAATTGTTGATTATAAAAAACAATTTATAATATTCACATGTTGAAAAATCATGTTAAAAAAAAAAAACTTTCTGATAAGATAGGCTTACTTTGAAAATTTCACCAAAAATAATAATAATATAGAAAACACATCTGGTTACATATCATTTTTGTCAGTAAGGTGCATAAAATTTACCTGTGTAATGAAAAAATGTATATGTAACAAGTTTGGAGTTGGTATGTCAGGGATCAAAAATCATGCAATAACCGAATCTAAAATTCTACAAAAAAAAAATCTATATTACCATATAACAAAGAGTTTTCAACTTAATTTTTTAATATCCAAACGCTTTGTAGTGGATTGTGAATAAAAGTTTGTAAAAAAATATATCAATTAATTTAGAAAAATGCATTAGAAAAAATACATTTTTATGAATAAAGTACACAATAGCTACAAATTTAAACATATTTTTAAAAAATCACAAAAAAAACATTTATTTAACTCAAAAGCCACGGAGAAGTTTCTTCATTTTTGTATATATCAAAATTTGGTGGTCGCTTCCATTAGACAAAAACATAAAATTTCGATTTCCTCAACAGCAGTTCTAACTGATTTTTATCAAATTATACTCAAATGTCGCTTCTAAGGACATTAACTAAAAAATATTGATTTTCTCTACAAAACATTTTGGTTCGTTAATTATAGTTATAAAATCAAAAAAATATATATATATATATAATATATATTAGTATAAAACTGGAGATGTAATATACGTAATTTCTCATAAACTGATTTACCGATGTAGTTGAAACTTTAGTATAATGTGGAAATTAATGACCCAAACCCGTGTGTAAAGTCATAATTTAAAAAATATTACGGATTTCGGTTGGTTTTTATTTGGTTTTGAAGATTGAAGAGTGATAACGTTTGTGAAAGTTTTGCACCGTTTATTTGATTATATTAGGAACATTACCAAAAATATCTGAATCAGATCAAAATTAAGGGAACAATTTAGCCGTCTGAAAATAAATTATTGTAAGGGTTGAAGCTCAATTTGTGTCCCTGATAAAGTCGAGATTATTAAATAAGGACACAATAGAGATGCACTTTGTGTCAGCAGGGTGTAGAGTACAGTTCCTTGCTTCAAATGGATTTAATAAATTCACTAGAAAACGTTGCTTGGAAGCAGGTGTTCTTTATCATGAATGGAATAAATCTAGGAAGGGTGAAAGTAAGAAGACTTTGGTAAGGGTTAGAGGGAGAGTCTTTTAATAATCTGTAATTCATATGCCTTCCAGATATAAACCCTAGCCCTTATATTTCTCATAATTCATGATAAAACATTGATTTCTTTTTTATATATATTTATAAAAAATGACACCTCCTACAAAAATACTTCCCCCCCTTTTTTGAAAGTTTTCTAAACTGGGAATTAGACCAAAACTAAGATATAAATAACAATTTTTTCCATGTTGTTTAATGGTGAAAATCCTCTCGGTTGTTATCGTCTTATAAAAAAAGGACGGAAAAAAATCCCTTTCCCTTGAATACTCTAATTGCGTCAGAGAATAAGTGTTGGTGAATAGAGGTCTGTTAGGAAAAATAAAAAATTGAGGGATCAAACACAAGATTACGTGAAAACAGTTGTAGATCCTCGGAATCGCCAAGCCAGTACTCACTAAAATGAACAGCTGAGTGCATCAATAACTATAATAAATCTACCTAAATAGAATTTCTTCTACTTCTAACTTTGAGGAATTCTTATCAGAGGAAGATTTTGATACGAAGTCAAATTTTGTGAAATAGACTATTTCACCAGTTAAAATCTTTTCCAAACACACCCTGTATATAAAATCCTGTATATGAAAACAATTTGGTGTAACACTACATGACGAATATTTTTGAAAGAGTCTACTTTGATGCTTTTTACGTGTCTCTATGAATCTTCTACAAAAATAAGAGCCATAACTAATTTTTTAAAACCATATCAGATAGTTTAATATTTTATATTTTAAGAAGCGAACTCCTCACATACCCTTTGGGAAAGTTGAAAACTAAAACTAAGTTAAAAACTACAAAACATTTACCAACATAGAATATAGTTGTATGTACAGTCATAGGTTCCCCTCGTAATTGCCAAGCCCGTACTCGCTAAAGTGAACCCCTGAGGGCATCAATACCTTTATGAATCAAAACTGAATTTCTTACGGCAACCTGATTCTGCCATATTAGTATTTTAAACATTTTAAAATCCGACTATGTGATTGCTTCTCAGGAGGTATTTTGGTATGAAGTGTGAAGCAGTGATATGACAAACACAGAACAAGTGAGGAACTGCTTCTAAGTGTCCGGGTTTTACAATTTTGACCTTCAGGAGGTAGAAGCACAGGTTGGAGAAACACATGGGCTACATAAAAAAGAACGTCGATAACGGGATCTTAGGGGAACGTAGAGGTTTTATTAAAAAAAAGAGAGATCGAAGGGAAAGTCAGCGTCATAACGGTACACCAAGTAGAAAGTTGTAACGGTGCTTCAAAAACACAAAAAACGGAAAGGAGAAAATAGGTCGACCAATTGAATACGATCACACGTTTAAAAAACCAACGGGCAGATTTAAAACGACCACTAAGAAGCGAAAAAGACACATGTTGAGAAAGTTATAGAAATTTAAACGAATCAGCGAACAGGGCGCGAAACTCGTGTTCCAAAGAAGGGAGAGAGTTCTACAAGGACCAGGGTTTCGAAAAAGGGGGAATCTTGGACGGGAAGTCGAGAAGGAAGGTTCTGGGGACAGAGAGTCTGCTCTGTGGTCCAGAAAGTTTGATCAACGTTGAAGAAAGAGACAAGACGTCTCTGAGTTAATTTTAAAAAGTTTAATAAATTTGATTAAAGTAAAGTAAAAGAAAAGAAGAAGTAGTTAACAGTAAAATTGCAGATTAGAAGTTTTGTGGAGTTTCAAGTCAGATAAAGAAAAGGAGTTCGATCGACCAGTGCAATGGTATTACCATCATCGCAGAGAAGGAAGCTGGAAATTGGATCAACCGAGAGCGCAAGAGAAAGGATTAATAAAAGAATAAAGTGCGTCGAGCAGTGTGCTGGTTTATAAGAGTCAATTATAGTGTTGTGTAGTGAAATGTGCAAATCGTCCGATTGAAGGGATCAACATTGATAAGTACAAAAATTTGTTAATTATTTTAAATTCATCATAAAAATTTCACTTTCAATTGAGCCATTAAAATAACCTATTGACCCGAGATAAGAGATTGTGTGCTGTTAAATAAATTTAAAACTGAGCTACCCTATAAAAATATAATAATTTAAATGTTAAAGTAAAATCAATTGGTAAAGGAAAGTATAATAAAATTCTAAAAAAGGAGTTAATTATTTGAATAATCAAGTAAAAGTTAAATGTTAAAAATAAAGTAAATTCATATTATAATTGTAGAATCGTTTCATAAAATCATACCAATTTGAGTCAAGATTGAGATAAATTTGTTGTGTAATATTCAAGGAAAAGACAGACAAAAGGCCTTGAATATTCTTAGAATAGGGAATTAGAAGTTAAAGAACCAAATTGTAATAAATAAATTAATATAAGGAATGTTTGATGAATGAATGAACTAGTTAAGTAAGATTTGAATGATTTGATGTACATGTTCCATTATTCTCGATTCATGTTAAAATAAACTGAAAGATTTTATAAAAAGTAAATGTTGTTGTTAAATGAGTATTAATTAATTAAAGTAAAAAGAAAGGAGAGTTGGATTTGTTATACTATACTTTTAGTTTGGGTTATTAAAGCGTACATTTAACAACATTTGATCAAAATCTTTTGAGCTGGTTTAGAGTTATGGTCTTATTGAAACTCCCCCACCCAGAAAATAAAATATTGGACTCGATTAGCAGAAGGTATAAGCATCTTACATCTTCAAATATCATATAAATTTAATACTTCAGATCATATGAATTACTTATAAAGTATAGACAGACTATACATGACATGTGCATTATATTAAAACAGAACTGTTGCAAAGTAATATAAGACTCCCCACGTGTTCTTTATCAGGGAACTGTATTAAATTTCATATTATATTTTCAATCATATTAAAATGATTTATAACATTCAGAGCCATCTTATTAAACAGTATCAGCAGGGAAATTTGTCTGTACGTCTACGTTTATAAATCAAATTACCAGAGAGCTATATGGATACAGAGTGTCCTAAATGTTCCAGTGTACAGAAACGTTTCGAAAGAAATTTTGTGAGTTGCCCAATTAGGCGCCGGAGATTTCTAAACATATTTTGTATTATTTATGTAAACATATTGAAAAGTTAAGAACAAATTTGTTCATTATTACATTATTATTATTTTTTTTTTTTCATTTTTTTTTTTTATTAATGTGATGGGTTTGAATTTAACTGTACTATTCTGAGAGTTGTTATATAACCTCCGAATGTATATACGCCTATTTTTAAACTATTATAAGTGTAGAAATTATTAATAGAAAAACATGCTTCTTATGAAGATTAACGAACATTACAAATTTCGTGTCATTTCAAATATAACCTACAAAATGATTTTTATAAAAAGTTTGAGGCCTTGTACAAATAAACCAAAACAACTATTTAAAAAATTCGTAAAGCAAAACGAATTAAATGTAAAACATTGCATATATATATATATATATATATATATATATTTAATTGTTGTAAGAGCATGTTGACGCCTGCAAGGTTTTGTCGATAGTGAGTTAAAATTATTATAAATTGCTTACGGTGCGTTTTTATACATTTGGAAGTAATTTTGTTTCTAGTTCCCACACCGTTATTATCAATTTACACGTCATTATTGTTACTTTATGAGTCATATTATTTACTTATGCATCATTGCAGTTGGTTTGTGGTTCTTGGATTGTAAAACTGTTTGCCGTCATGTTTAATTAATAATATGGCAGATAATTGTGAAAAATGTTAAAACTCGCTGAAACTTAAGTGCTTTGAATATAAACGTATTTTTCACACAAAGTGTATTAGTGTAACTGCAGTATCTCAAGGAACAAGAGCAACTATGGAGATGGATACGTGCTTTCAGGTGCGTCTTAAAAGCATTGCGCTGGAAACGTCCCATAAGATCACATACGAAGACATTTTTAATTCAATGAAATAGATAAAAGGAGTTTTTCTGGTGGAAAAGACTTTGTTGGACTCCATAAACTCTTGCGTTGACCAACCAGTGGAAACTTGAGAAAGCTAGAGGAACAAAATAGTAAATGATCTTACTATAAAAAATGATACTTTAACTAGGAGAATTGTATTTATCGAAGTCACACTTGATGATTCTGAGAAGTATAGTAGACGAAATTCTGTCGAGATTCACGGTATACCTTCGATTAAGGATGAAATCGTTGTGGAACTGATTAAGAATGCCGGAGAAGCATATAGAAGAGAGCATCGATGATGCTCGTCATCGATTGAGAGTCAGGAAGAATTCTACAGTTCCACCTCTAATTATCGTCAAGAAGGACAGACAGTGATACTATTGTCAGATGTAAAAGGGAAAAGAAAGACTTTTCTACACGACTCAAGGGACTGGCTTCAGATTTAAGTGCGTACGTCAACGAGAGCCTATGCCCAGGTAGGCATCGCGGTTAGAGACTCCGAGAAGGAGAAACACTACGATTACCTTTATATTTGAGGTGGCAAGATCCTTATGACAAAGACAAAAGGTTCCCTTGTGAAGGTGATAGACTGGTTCTGTAATTTAAAAGAGAAAAGGGGGAAAAAATAGCACTTGATAATCATGAAACTAAGAACCTGGTAATAGGGTAGATTAAAAACATGTGTTGAAGTCGCCAGCCAGCCTATAACGTATGCAATCTATCCAGTAACACATTATTTAATTAATAGGTTACTGAAACCTATTTCGGAATGTAGCGACGCAACTCGTTAGTCATAGGTTTAAGGATGTCGCAACACAGGCGCGTGGAACCGCGCCGTCTTCAAAAAATTCCGCCTGAACTCTTTACACGTAGTCTAATGTAACTGCGTACACCAAGCCGAGCCGCCTTCAATCGCCGCGGAATAATTGCGGCAGAGAACTCTGAGGAGAAGTCGGAGTGAAATAATTCCGCTAGGTTCGGCGCGGCGCGGCTCTTAATAAATAAATAAACTTTTGGTATCAAATCTATGTTCAATGTTCAATCACTGCCAAAAATACAGTCTAACTAAATTGTAACCAATATTGTTTCCTTTGATAATTGTAGTCTTTTTACGATTTTGTAGGCTACTATTAATTTAATAAATGTTTGTTAAAACTAATTTGTGTAGTATTAATTTCACCTTAATTACCCTAAGGAAATAAAACAGGCTTCTTCAGTTAAGAGCCGTAATATTGGTTTAATGTACTAGTATTACAATTAAAACAAATGCCAATATTGAAAATAAACGGTATCAGAAATCTGACACTACTTTCTCCCTTTTATATAACTAAATAACCTAAAATGACTAAATTTCTCCCTTTTATGAAACTAAATTACAACTGAGAGTGGGTGTCGGCCGGTGCGGTGGCGTCAGACGGCGCTACAACGTGCTTACCCCCGCCAACGGAACTAGCAGAACTTTCCACAGGGCAGCGCGGCGCGGCGCGGTTCCGCGCGCCTGTGTGTGCGACTACCTTAACTGTATTGTTCATCTCTAGACCGGACCGAGTAGAGTCTATAACAACATGACCCGTCTTCTCCATACATCCCCATTTTAACAATGACGACAAGTTGGTGCGTATGGGGCCAACTTGTATAAATGATTTATGGAAATTAATTTCTATGACAGGCTTACGAATTATGCTGAAGTCACCGCTCTAAAATATTCAAGTAAACATCTAAGTTAAATTCAAAATAGGATACAACCAATTAAGAAACTGGTTTGTTCAAAATTGTCTGGTATTAAACGAAAAACAAAATATATGCAGTTTGGACTACGAAAGGAATCCAATTTTGTGTATAAAATAGTTTATCATGGTCTGGATTGTGATAACTAAAATAATTGCAATTGTTTGTCTTCGGACAAAGTAAACACAAAAAATCTAGTCGTTTTCATTTAAGAAATTTAACAGTTTAGGATAACTACATTTGTGTGGTTATTTCATCAAATATATATTCATATTTTATTAATGTTAACCATATAAGCTGTTTAGTTTTGAGAAATGTAAGGAATCAATGAAACACTATGTAAGGAATCGGGCAATGCCTAGAAGATCCCTATATTTTTTTAATTCACAGTACATTTAGGTGAACACGGCTTAGGAATTCATTGTATTAGGTTAAGACATTAATTTTAAATTATTTAGTAGTATTTTTAGTTATTAATGTGTAACAGTAGAATAGTTATTGTGCTATCAGCGAGTTACAAAATGTCTAGTAGTGTATTTAAAAAAAATTAAATAGGAAAACTACCATAGTTTTTGTCATAAAACATTTTGGCCACGAAAAATATATACATGCAAACAATATAGGCTACAGCCTAGATTTTGTTTTTTTCCGATCACAACCGAACATCGGATACTTTTGAATATTTTCAAAATATTTACTTTGTGAGATTTCTAACCATTTCAACGTTTATGGTGTCAAAACTGCGATATAAAGTGTTCAATGATGTTGAGGATTAGGATCAGTGTACGTTTTATTGTCTCAACTCTCCGTTGTACTTGACAGATCTTGTTAGCAACTACTTCTCCAAAAGATAAATTATCTAATATAAGACTATCTCATCAGAATGTTTTTTAAAATAAAAATTTGTTTCATTCTTGAACATGGGAATGGCTTTCTACAAACAAATTCAAATATCACATCAATACGTTACAAAATTGTATTGTGACGTCAAACTGCCAGTAATTACTGGTTTAATTCGGCTAATTCCGAATCCATTACTTTAACAAGCGATCACTGTGAAGGAAATTAATTACTGGACTGGTAATTAATTGTCTGAGAGAGTATAAAGGTAAAACCTTCACCTCTTGTAAGTAAAACAAGAAACGAAAGTTGTAAGGTTTATGGATGGCTATCCATAGTAGGGTTTTAAGATATGAGGACCCTAGAAGGGATACATAATTAAATCAAAAATACATATATATTTTTTGAACGGGTAACTTTACAAAATTTGTAGAAGAGACTGTACTAATTAACTGAAAACACGCACGCACAAATTTACATGGATTTTAAATTTAAATTTCTAGATTCACTAATGTTTAAAAAATAAGTTTGTAAAAACGCTACTTAAAAAATGTAAGATACAGTAAATTGTCTTCTTTATGATTTCGCCGAGTTCAAAATGGAAACAAAATTCTTTCCAAAGGAGGAACTAGGAAAATCTTTCAAGATTCTTTTATGCACATGGAAACAACTGACGTAAGAACAAGGAGAAAACAAGTTCCCACGTAAAAACTACACCTAAAACTCCTCACATTTGCGATAATATTCCGTAAATCTGCAATTTATAATTTTGTTCAATGTAACTGGGAGTCGACGATGTCATTTTTTACATTCTTGTTTTCTATGGCGTGGAGTGCCTATTATTTCTGCTACAAAATCATCGTCAATTTCAAGTATGTACTATCCCCTGAGAGTTTTAACAATATATTCATCAATACATTTTTGGAGAGTTTGCATACTTCGAATCTATCAATTCCTTTACCAAAAGTATCTACAAATTCAACTTTTTGTTTCATCGTTGCTCCCTTAGCTTCCTTTAACTCATATTACTCCCTATAACTGGCAATCCCTAGGGATCTACACAGTATAAATGATGTGACTAATTGGAGTAAATTGTATTGTTTTAAATAATGGGTAAAGATAATTAGCAACTCTTTGACTTTAAGGAGGCCTGAGATGGAAGCCATCAAGAAACTCTTTAGAGAGATGAAAACAATAGAAGTCGATAAAAAGGAATAACGAGATTATTGGGTTAAGGATGGTTATTGCCCCGATTTGATTTTTCCACATTGTATAAAGAGAAGGTTTTAATGGAATACTTAAACGAATGGAGTAAAATAAAGTCCAATACAAAGCACAACTCCAACGTAAATTATATGATTTCGTCGATACATTTTCTTAGCACTTGATATTGAAAGATGATTTTTTTTTATTGTGTTCCAAAGGACCGTACCTCCTTTATATTCTCGATTACAAGCTTTATTTTATTTATGAGATATTATAACTTTGCAAAACATACTGTACATTACCACGCACAAACTCAAATAAACACAACAAAACAAATAACCCAAAACAATATAAAAACTTTCATTTTAAAATTCATATTAAGGACATTTCACCCCAAACAAATCCGCCATCTTTTAATAACTACTCAATTGGCTATGAGTTCCCAAGTCTCCAGGAATAAAGTCAAAGTTTGATCACTAAACCTCTTCCCTTAAAGTCATAGTTTCCTTCATTTCAATCATTCTTCTTTTCTTATTTGTATCGATATTCTTATTTTACTTATTTTTCATTTGAAGCTGTTGAATTATCTTCACATATTCAGACGAATCAATTGATTGCAATGTTTAAATTACAAGTTTTAAAGTTAAACAGATGTTTAAATAAAAGAAAAAAGTATTGGTCATAAAATCAAAATGAATTAAAAAAAAAATTTTCTTTCAATATTATAACATTATTTCGCACATTTGACATTACGTGTTTATCGTTACATTAATGCGTGTATGACCTAACCCAACCGTTAAATGAATTTATCTTCGATTTTGTAGTCCTACAGAATATGACTATTTTCAAAACTGACTATTTAAATGTGTAGAAGAGTAAATTTTATTAAATTACTTCACTAAACATTTACTAAATAATAAATTTCCAATCTTGCATAGGCATTTGATTCTAAACCTCTCTCTCTCTCTCTC